>CAJVQC010001420.1:0-10235 GCA_910592285.1 Racocetra persica
CTTTTTTTAAATAAATAAACTTATGCTATACAATTTAAAGTTGATTAATTATCTACTATTCAAAATTAATTACTTAAAATCTTTATTTTAAGCTCAGTCACAAGATAAAAAAAAATATTAAACATATATGCTCAAAATATCTCATTTAATTTTAATTACATGACTATTAAAAATTAAACTGAAATAAAAAAATATCAACTAACCAATAACAATTATTACGAAACAAAGCCAATACCAGCATAATTAAACCCTTTAAATAGAATATAATCATCCTTAAAAACAACAAAATCAAACATATAATACAGTAAACCAGTATGAGCATAAATTTTGATCCTTGATCGCTCATCATAATAAAAAAAATTGTTTATCGTTAAAACATCTTTTCAATAAATTATCAAACAAATGTTCCTGGTTTTGCATGACAGTATCGCGCAGCTACTTTATTAGTTTACTGGTTGACTTGTAACTATATATGTATTTGTTAGTATTATGCAGAGTGTCCAGCTAGTAATAGTCAAAATAGCTAGTAAAAATAGCTAGCAAAAATAGCAAAAATAACGAATTAGCAATCACAAGAATATAGTGAATAGTGGCCATTTACTGTGCCACTGCCTTTTGTTTAAAGCATCTTTTTTGATATGTATAAGTATTTAATCATCTCAGCAATTAATAATATGATGTATTTAATATCCCTGCTTTGAATCCAGCTGATATATTTATAGATTCAAAAGTTTCTAATTGTTCACAGACAAAAAGAAATAGCAAAATTTGCATCTTAGCACAAAAACAATGTAGCTAGCTATTTCTAGCAATTTGCTAGAAATAGCGCTATTTTAGATACTAGGAATAGCTGGACACTCTGGTATTATGTTATTACATGTTGTACTTAATAAAATGAAACAAAGCTCTACTCAGTATTAAAAAGCTACTATTGTAAGGCTATACAAATTTAATATCTTGGTTTTTTAACATGAGACTTTAAATGAACGTGGCCGACTAACTTTTTTTTTAAAAAATCGCATATAAGACTTTTTTTAAAAGTCCACCTGGCGATTAATCATTTAATTTGCATTTATTGTAGCGAGGACTCATTTAGCTTAACGTTAACGTTAAATATTTGAAATGCAAATTTTCCGAAGTGCATAATTTTACCAAAAACCCATAGAATTATTCAAAAAATACTAGTAAATTACCTGAAACTAAAGGATATTTCCAGATAACTTAATGGGTATTTTCAGATAATTCAATGGGATTTTGTATTTCTTGAAATTTTGCCAGATGGGTTCCTTATGATGTAATTGATCTAAATTTTGTACCCTAATTTTAAATTAGGCCCAATCCTGCTCAATCCGGGCCCAATCCAAATTTTTAAAGCTAAAACCAATCCGACGGTTGGGATTAGATTACAATCTGAATCTGATCTGATTTATATTTTTGAAACACTATTTGTCACATCTTTTAGAAATATTGTTATTGATTTGTTGTCGAATTTTTTTAATATTTTTAATATTGCAAGCATGGTATAGAGTTTTTTATTTATTATTACAGACATTGAGCCAGTCTGCAAGAAGGGTATATTTATTAGATAAGCATAGAATATTTAGTTAATAGGTACTATTAATCTGGTTAATAGTAGAGTTGTGCTGAATAGGTATGAGTAGTTTGTTTTTAAATGGTACTTTAACTTGTCAAATAATATTACCAAGCTTTTTAAAATATTGATATAATAGTGATGCTTTAAATGAATAAACATGTTGAAAATTTCATACTGCAAATTTTTTGTTAAAGATATGTTGAAGAGTAGCATTAATAATGCTAGTTTGTATTTTGTGCCAAGTACATTCAAGAGTTTTTGATATATCTATAGATAGTGGAGTTTTGTTAGCTCTAAGATTAGAGGAAATTTGATCTGAGTATGTTTGCCATTGTTCATTATTCATATTCTTGTAAAAAAATATTCTTCTACATGTTTTTGTTGTAGCCCTGTATTTGTTTATAAAGGCATAAAAAAATGTCTATGAGGAGATTAATATTTTGTAATCACTTCTAGTGCTAGTATTAGAATCATCTATATCAAATAAAGTTAAGTAATGGAGAATTGAGTGATTAGCCCAAATATAATCAATAGTACTATGAGATCTGCTGCTTTGTTATATACTAGTTGATGATTGAGTATGAGTAGCCAAATTGTATATATTGTTGTATCAGAGATATTAAAGTAGTTTGTACTTAATTGAAAGAGAATATGAATTGTTTTCAAAGGTATTAAAGTCTTCTAAAACAATAGTTTGTAAATTAGCAATATTTGCTTGTTGTATTTATTTTATAATAGTATTTTGTATATATAATCTTAATTGAAGGTTGTTACAAGATAAGTATACTGAAATAATTCTAAATTTAAAGTCATGTTTGAAAAAGATATCTGTAGCAATTGCATATTCTGGAATGGTAAGGATTTTGTGAATATGAGGTTTGATCCAGTTGTTAATCATAATAGTAGTACTAACTTTAGAACTATTAGTACAAAACTAGTAATAAGTAAAGTGCTTATATTTTTGTAGTTTGATAATAGGATTAGTGTTTGATATTTTAGTTTTAGTAATACTGATGATATTTAAGTTGTTGGAAAAACAAAAATCCTTCCAGATTTGTTGCTTAAGGTTAGCATTATATTCTCATACATTATGTATATATATAGATAAGTTGAGTGCTTGGTTGGATCAAGATCTAGAGTTGCTTAGATAATTGATAGTAGGTTGATTTAAATTAAAGGTTGTTTTGAAAGAAGTAGAAGAAATAGAAAAGAAGATAGATGTATTTGTTTGTGATTTTAAGGGAATATTATAAAATCATAAATAGATAGAATATAGTGATTAGAAAGCATTTCAGATTCATGAGATAAATATATGTGTGTTTCTGTTTTATTACTATTACAGTAATCAAAGCATAACATACAAGATACTTATCATTGTTTTGTGTAAGATGTTGTTTAAAGGAGTTGATAATTTGTAGTTTTCTTAGTAAGGGAAGTTTGTAATAGGTAAAAAAATTGTTATAGCATATTTTCAAGTCATAGGAGTCTAATAATATTGGTAATAACTTGAATGGATATTCTTCTGAAAGGTCGCTCGCCATTTTAAGCTCGGTTCTCATAGCTGCAAAGGGTTCTATAGTCTGCTATATATATTTGGTCTGACTGTCATTATCTTGGTCCTCTGCATAAATAGACTTAACTACCTGTCTTCTTATATCATTCTCTTCTAAAAATAGTCTACAAAAAGTGGAGAATATAGTAATTTTAGAGGCAGTGGCTATATTCATGTATTTTTCAGAAGAACAGACTATTGAAAAGGATTATATGAAGTTGTTTGTAATGAGGATTGTTAAGTATTGTTATGATCAGAGTCTGAAGTTTGGTTGAGATTATGGGTTGTATTGGAAGTATTTGTCTTATTGATATCAGCATCAATTATAGAAATATCATTATTAGGGTTAATTACAATTTCTAAGTATTGTTGGGCCCATAGATTATCCTCTATCAAAGATATAGAGGTTTTAAGTATACTTGTATAACTAGTTGTGGTATTGTTATTGGTTTGTTGAGATGCTGTGTTATCAGTAGACTTGGATATCTGTTTATTATTTATTAGAATTCTGAAAGATGTAGCTCAGGTTAGTTGGAAAAGATTTGGTTTAATTTGTGGAGTTTTGAAGTTAACTTTAAATTTAGAGTATATAGTTTTTTTTTTTTTTTGGTGTTAAGGTAACCTCTTGGTCAGGTCTCTTTTATTCAGTTACTAGTTAACTTTTTACCATACGCTAAGCTCCTCTCGGCACCCGTACAGTATACATATTTTTGGAAAATACATACTAGCCACACATACAACTTTTGATTGCCTATTTAAGTAGTCCACTTATTACTAAGTTCTACACTAGATGCTATATCTATAACCCAACTAGGGGGTTATCTATTTAAACCCTCTGCACTGTATATAAGTCACCCTATATATAACCGAATTGGGGTATATTCTTTAAGAATCCTGACTTAGGACTTTAAAGCAGGCTCGACCAGTGAACTCTTTGTCTTCGAGGTAAACCTGCTAGAGCTAACCGTACCCACAATCTGGCTAGCCTAGGTTTCAGTAATTTACATCCGAGTCCAAGAACAAGGACTTGCGAGCCAAAACTGCTACTATTATCTACTTCTGCCCTTATAGAGTTCACTCAAACCTGGTACACATATTACAGACCATTTACAGTATCCCCAGCTATTTCAAACTACCAATTCAGATAGTTCGAAAGGGCTGTGACCTGCTTCTGGTCTCCACAGTTGGGTCTTTTTTCTCTGGTTACTCCTCTGGCAGCCTGGTTAGTAGAGTATCTTGCCAAACACTCGGTCTCGTTTGGTTTTTGTCGGTTCTTCTGATGATAATCCTTTATATAGTACTATCAAAGATCTGTATTACCTCTCTATTCGGGACTTGTCAAGCGAGCACCACACTGCTGTATCGGCCCTGTGGCTTTCTGCGATCTAAAGATCATTCGTATAACTCATATATCACACAAAGGCCCCGAGATCTTCTAGTTCTGATGAATTGGTATAACCACATTTACAGGGTCTCAAGTTTTCCTAGCCATGACGATACTTGCCAAATCTATTTTTCGAAATTTAATTTTTGTCTTCAGTAGGAATTGAACTTGTACTCAACCACTTGGGGTGCGACAACTTTACCACTTCACTAAGTCACTACACCCAGAGTATATAGTTCTCTCTGCTTTAGGGTAAGCTTTGTCATAGTAATATTTTCAAACTTCTCATATAGATACTTTGTCAAGTAATTTGCGAATATAATAGTATATAAGTATACAAGCAAGAAACTCAGTATTAGCAAGATTTGAAGTAATTCTGTTGATAACTTTATGTGAATAAAAGCTATCGAGTTCATCATTAGAGGCTGTAGCAATAAAATATTCATGATAATAGTAATAGAAGTAATAATTTTCACAAGTATAGTCAGTGTCTACTTTGTTAAGTTCCATATATTTTTCTTTAGCTTCACAAGCAAGTTTGTGCAAGAATATAATAGGTGTAGATTTTCAAAAGGTAGCAAGGTTTGATTGGTCTTTTCTAAATTGTTGTGGGTAGAGAGTGGGTTGTATAAGTTTGGGTTTAGATAGAATACTAGAGATAGGAGCTAAAAAGTGCTCAAATAATTGTTTGAAATAAAGTTCTGATAGGTTCTGAACATTATATTTCTTTTCTAATAAGAGAGTAGAACAGCTTTTAACAATACAAGTATAAATATAATATAGTGCTGCTTTAAAGCATTGTTGAGATCAATCTTATAAAGAGCTGATATATATAATAGAGAATTTGTCAGGAAGAAGTGCTTTGCATATTTTGGCTAATTTGAGTACAATTTCATGTTTGATGTAGTTTTTGCCTTTTTTCTTGTCAATTTTAGAGAATTGGCATTTGTAAATATTGAAGAACTTGTCAAACCATTTGTCAAATTTAGGTAGATGATCTTTCAAAGAGAGAATTTGAAGGTCTTAAGGAAATTACATTTGGGTATATTTAGAGCAATATTAATATTAAATAAATTGTCATTTTGCACTTTGAAAAGTAGTTGGTGAAGAGCATCTTTACTGATATAATAGTGAAGTCGAAGTCTAATAGGTATATATTTAGATCTTCACAGAATTTTTTTGCATTAATAGTTGTATATTTCTCATTAAGGATAAAGTATAATTGAGCAAGATTTAGAGCTACTAAATTTTAGTTAGAAATAGAGTAAGGTAGGTCAAAGTTGTAGAAAGTGAGAATCTTGGAGTAGTCAAGTTCAGTAAAAAGAGTCTTGGTAAATTCTTTAAGTAGTCCTTTGAGTATAGAATAGAAAATATTGAAGGGGATAGAAATATTCTTATTAATATTAGAAAGTTTCTCATAGATGAAGTTAATAAGAAATTGAGATCATAGACTAGCCATTTTTTAATTAAATAAGAATATATAAATTTAAGTTTTCTAGAAAATTGGGTTGCTAGTTTGATAACCTTGCCAGAATAGCCTTTAATGAGATAAGATCTAATGAATTCAAAAAGTTGATATGCAAGTGTATTGTCAAGTCTGGTATGAAGTTTCATAGATTCAGTAATTAGAAATTTTTGGAACTAGTCAAGATCCTTTAAGGTATCATGATTTTGTTTAGATTTTTGTATTTGTTTCTGTTGGTGTTCTTGATCTTGTTTCTGTTTATCTTGGTTTTTATTCAATTTTTGATGATAATGTTGTTGTTGTTGCTATTGTTATTGTTTAGAAAATAATAAAACCAGAATTTGGTCTTTTTCCTTAACAGAAAGTTTATGAAGTTTGATTAAAGAGACAGTAATTGCTTGGTAATGAGTGAGAGTACCTCCTGTTTCACTTTAATAAGAGATATGACCATTTTTTAAGTAAAGTTAAGTAGAGCTGTTTGTGCGAAAGGTTTAAGTTTTATGTTAAAGACATGTACTAAGCATGCTTTATGGATTAGACAATTTTTAAAGAGGCTAGCTGTAGTATAATCAGGTACATGATTACTCTGATTAGTAGATACACAAGGAAGATTTTAATTCTGCAAAAGACGCAAGTGTGATAGTGTTGTGAATGTGAAATAATAGCTATAGGATTGAGATTAGTTTAGAAGTTAAGAAACAGTATACGTGGGTTGGCTTGGTGAGATTTCTCTTGAGCTAGTACTTGGTGTTAAGTAA
Organism: Racocetra persica; assembly: GCA_910592285.1. Classification (NCBI taxonomy): domain Eukaryota; kingdom Fungi; phylum Glomeromycota; class Glomeromycetes; order Diversisporales; family Gigasporaceae; genus Racocetra; species Racocetra persica. The sequence goes on from CAJVQC010001420.1 coordinate 6,754, forward strand.
TTTTGGTAGAGCAACATATTTTTTAGTTAATTGATTATTAGAAATACTAGAGATCGTAGTTGTAAATTCTCTAATAGCAGTGCATTGTGTGTATATAATTCTGTTATGCTCAGAAGTAAAACTAGTGTGGTACTTGCTACAATAGCATTTACCAATAGAGGGTTGAAGAGGTACTTGAAAAAAATATTGTTGTTTAGTTAAATTGCAAGCTACTGGTTTAAAAGCTATTGAGAAAACTCGAAGTATATTAAGATATTTTTAGTAGTTCCTATACCAAAATGGTTCTGGTAGTTTTTGTGATAGTAGTCAAGGTTGTAGGAATCTGGTTCTTTAGAAGTTAAAGTAGGCATAATATTAAATGAGGTTTAGTAGTTCTGGTAAAGAGGTGTGACAAATAAGAAAAGTATGACAAATAAGAGAGTATGACAAATAAGAGGAGTATGACAAAAAGAGTGTGTAACAAATAAAGTATAACCTAGTATCATAATAAACAGATCAACAGGATCGGCAGAGAGTATGATTTGTGTAAATTTACTAAAACCAAAAAAGTAAGTTTGGTTTTTGTGTAAAAATAAATGTAACAGAGGGCTAAGTTGTATAAATTGATTAATAATGTTAATTAGTAATGAGGATCTGCAGGTTTGGATATCCTAGAGGGCAGAATCTCCTCAAAATAAAAAAAATTTTAACAAAAATAAAGTGCAGTTTTTGTAAAGGAGTTTTGAAGTGTTTTAGTTATAAAATATGTAATTTTTGTCTGTTTAGAATATATTATATATCAAAATAGAGCTATTGTTAAGCTTAATCTTTTTCTATTAAGAGACAATAAAGGTTTACTTAATAAAATTTTAAGAAAAACAAAAAATTTCAAATATAGTTATAACTCTGCAAAAAAGAACTTTAGAGCTATAAAACTAGATTATTTATAAATAAAATTAAGTATAGAACAACTTTACTTAGACAGCTAAAGGTGATTTACTTAATAAAAAATTTAATAAACAGCAAATGTTTTCAAGAGAAGTTTGGTACAAGTGATTATCAGGAAAAATTAGTGATTTGCATCTACTCCTACTAAATTATTAGAATAATTACTTATAGATTTAGATAAAATATTTAATAATAGTTCTAAAGAAGCAAAAATTATAAATTTTCTATTTTTTTTAAAAAAAAGATCTTATTGTCTAGTTTAAAACTTTTAATAATACAGCTTTTACTTGGTTTAATTGCTTCAAAGCTACTATTAGGGATATGACAAAAATCAGGTGATTTTTTAGGAGAGGAGGGGGTAAAAAATTTAAAATTATATATAAAGATCTGATCAAAATATATAGTAAGAGGGGGGAAGGGGGTAAGCCTCTAATAAAAAAAATCAGGTAATAAATGACACTGCCCTTACTAGTTGAAATAATTATACTACTGTATATAATATAAATCTATTCTTTAAATACTAGTTTAAAAATAGTTCGGAAACTTATACTAAGTTATTTAATAGTTTTATATTTTAAGTAATAAAAAACAAAAGTCTGATAAAATTACTAAATCTTAATTTTTTATATTAAAAAAATTATATCAAAGTAGATCCAAATAAAAGATATCTTGATAAAGATAGAAAAAAAACAATTTATAAATAGACTGTGTTTTGAATTTTATATTCTTGTTAAATTAGCTATATTAGAAGATTTATATAATACTATTAAAAAAGCTAAAGCTATTGAAATAGCTTATTCTAAAAGTAATACTTTTTTAGTCTATTTATTACTACTTGCTTTATACTAATTACACTTTTTTAATAATATTGCTTCTACTTTAAAAGCAAATATTAAAGCTCTAATAGCTATTCAAACCAAAGAGTTTTTAAATAAAATTATTAAACAATTAAAGCTTATTAATGCAAATATCTTTAAATAATTTTCTAACAATAATAACAATCAGAACAATTAAAATAATAATTAAAATAACAAAAATAACTAATAAAATAACAATAATAATTAGCAACAAAACAATAACAAACTTTGCTAATATAATAGATATTTTGTATATAAATATCAAGCTTCTATTTACAATAATTATAAAATTATCAAATAAACCAAAATTAAAAAAAACAACAATAATAATTACTAGTCTAATAGAAACTTTAATTAATAATCTGAAAGTTAATCAGAGAAAATGATTTACAATTATTAAATAAATATGATATATTTTAATTAATAAAAAATCTAATTTGTAAATATACAAATTTTTTACATAATTCAAAACTTATTACAATTTGTGATTTCAAACCCAACTACTACTAATTACTTAATCTAACCATTTTAACTTAACTACTTGCTAGTCACCAAACTTATATGCTAATTATAGTCAACTCTCTCTAAATGCATGATATCGGAACTATAGTAAAAAATTTTAAAAATATGCATTTAGAGAGGTTATGCATTTAGGGAGGTAAAAATCTATAAGTGTTATATTAGTTGGGCCCAAGAAAAGACATGCATTTAAGAAGGTTTTTCATATATATGCATTTAGGAAGGTCTGACAGTACTTTGTTTATTCTACTCAACCTACTTGCTAATTATTATTCCAATTATTCAATCTACCTACTTTTCAATTACTTAACCTATTTGCTAATTACTATCTAGCCCTTCTACTCACCAATTACCCAACTCATTTACTTGCTAATTACTTAACTAATCTACTAATTACCAACCCAACTCTAGCTAATTTACTAATTATCTACCCAACCTGCTAATTACTTTACCTACATGCTAACTACTTAACTTACTTCAATTTACTTGCTATTTACTATAAAATCTAACTTATTTGTTGATTAAGATCTAATATATTTGTTAATTTAAAATCCTATAACTTGTTTAGAACCAATCTACCCAACCAACTAATGTTATTAATGAACAATATTTATGAACAAATAAAACTAATATTCAAGAAAATATAGATTATATAATTTAATAGAATTTGTATTATTTTTTTAATATTTTATTAGAAATTATTTTTTATTTTCTAGCACTTTTTAAGTATTTAAAATATTTATATATATTTACTTATTTATTTATTTAATTAAATTATTTAGGTCTTTTATATTTAATTGTTACTATCAAAGTCAAATTAATATCATTAAGAAAGTCTTATTAAATAAGATTTGCAAGTTTTCTCTTAATAGCACTCAAATAATAATTGTTAGCAACCAACCATGAGAAAATCTGTCACCAAGCTTTCAATTAAACCGATTTTCGAACTTAGTTTATATCAATGTAATAATAATTTTGCTCGATACATTTACATAAAAACCGATTTTTGAACTTAGTTCATATCAATGTACTAATAATTATGCTCGATGTATTTACATAAAAACTGATTTCGAAATTAGTTCACTAGTAATTATGCTTGTATATGCTATCGCTATTACTTTTTATTAAAGCAAATACATGAAATTTACATTTAAAAATATATGCATTATAATGTTATTG
>CAJVQC010001421.1:0-10235 GCA_910592285.1 Racocetra persica
TAACATAAACGAACTCTAAAGAAGTTTGTCGATATCACGTGATCGAAAAAATTTTGGTGGCGATGCTGGGGAAGATAGATTTCGTAAGATTTCGTAGGATCATCACGTGAACATAAACCGATCACGAATTATAATATCTCCACGATTTGGTACGTATATACCCACCGCATACTATATTTTCTAAAAAAGAAAGACCCGACAAAAAAAAATGTCTACTAAGAGAACAAAGGTATATTCATTTTTTAAAGGGTCTAAATGAGTGTCGCTAAAAGAAAACCCGAAAATTTATATTTAAATTTTCGGGTTTTCTTTTAGCGACACTCAAATACAACAGCACATTTTCATTTTTAACTTTATTCTTTTGCTCAACAAAAGGGAGTAACTATAGTATATCCAATTGTTTATGGAAATATTGCAACTTTATTGCCACAAAAAAAAGTTCCAGATTCAGATCATACACATAAATGGACCGTATCAGTAAAAGGGATCAACGGACAAGAAATTGGTCATTTCGTTAAAAAGGTTACTTTCAAATTACACGAAACTTATTCTAATCCCCAAAGGGGTGAGTAAAATAATTTTTTATTTGTTTTTTAATATATGATCCAAATTTGATCTTTATAAAATTTTGGATATAATAGTTGTCGAAACTCCGCCTTTTGAGATTACGGAAACTGGATGGGGTGAATTTGAACTTTCAATAAAACTTCAATTTATCGAAGGTAGTGAAAAACCTGTTACCCTTTATCACAATCTTCGTCTTCATTCTTATGAAGATGATGGCTCAATTTCAACTTCAAGCAAGAATAAACCGGTTCAAAGTTTTCAATACGATGAACTCGTACGGACTATAATAATTCTTATATAGTGTCGTTAATTTATGCTTTTATATATATCTATTATATATGTTTAATTAACAGGTGTTTACTGATCCCCCGGAAACTTTATATCAAATTTTGACAATGCACCCGATCCCAACTCTTCCATCCAAGCCATCACCTAATTCACTATACAGTTTGTATTTTCATATTTTTTTATCTTTTTGTTTTATGAACTTGATTTTGACTATTATATATATATTTTTTTAAAGGCTTACAGGCAGAACAAGATGAACTTCGTAAGATTGAAGAGGCTTACAGAAAAGTTCAAGAACAGATGACTATATATAAAAATAGAAATGATAAAATAACAAAGGAATTAGAAGAAGTTAAAACAGAGTTAGAACGTATCAAAAAGTAATACAATTATTTTATTAATTTGGGTATGTAAAATCAGTTGTTTAACGTTTTAAAACAACACAAATTATAACTGATTTGATATGACATCTCGCTTTTTATTAAAATGCTAACATCTGCGATTATTCCATTGTACAATCAGAACAAAAATTACTATACAGCTTAAATAAATGACACATATATCCTTGCATGGCCATCACTATATAAATTTATTGATAGATTTTTGGTATAGCGATGTTTTTAGTAATGCATTATTTACGCAAATTTCACATAAACATATCATTATATCCCTACATAAAAATTAGTTAGTAAAAATTTAAAAAAAACTTTTTTGAGTTAAATAATTAAACTGATGTAAACTTACGGGCGGTGGCAGCTCATCATTATCAGGTTCTCCACTGATTAAACAAAAACACATCGAGAATGAATAAAGTTAAATAATATTAAATAAGATTAAATAAAATTAAGAATTAATAAATATTACCTAAAAATTCTGCCGCCGCCGCCACGGACCGGGGGCCGACCAGTTTGTGGTCCAAATGGTGAAATTGGATCAAATCTTGCACCCGGCGGAACTGCACCTCTGAATAAAAAAAAAATATATACATATATATATTTATTAGTCGTCTTGTATTTTGTAAATTACACGAGTAAATTCACTACGATACCTTGGTAGAGTTTGTGGCCCACCGTAGATTCCACCACTATTTGGAGGACGTGGATCAAACATTGGGTGGTTTGGCCCTACGTACATTCCACCGCCCCGACTTGGTCCACGAAGAGGTTCATAAGCTCCACCACCAAATCTAACGTATAAAATAAATAGTTCAACATATACAATCTATATCATTATTTATTTTATTATAAAACTAACCTTGGACCTATGATTGGACGAGAGCCAAGGGGATCAAGATCGTCCTGTCCAATGCTTAAAGGGTTATAGCTAAATTTACAAAAAAAAAAAAAAAGGATTGTAATTTAATATAAAAAAAACAAAGATTCAAAAACTAAGACTCAAATAAATGATTACATTGATGATGGTTCGTCACCCCCGTAAGGATCGTCAAAAATAGGTGGCCTAAAACGTGGTGGTTGACGCGTAGGAATACGTAACGGATCATCAGAGGCAGGTTGCGGTTCTCTTCTTCCAGATTGAGAATTAGAACTCGTGTCACTATAAATATATATATATGTGCATAGAAAGGAATATACAATACAATATAAGTTTTAAAAATGTAATTGAACCTAGACGTCAGTATAATCGACGTACTTTGTACGCGCTTCTTCATAACCAGGTTTATGCAATCCTGGAATCAATCTTTGTATGATATTAATTTTATAAATGCTGACTAAGTCTTTAATACGACTTGTTGATATAAATATATTTGCAAGAGGTTCGGAATGTTGTTTCTCAGCAGTATATGGGAAAATCGAAGATGAAGTATAATCATTTGTGATCACTTCAAGGGTACAAGTTTTATTATCCTATATAGATAATTTTAAATAGTACGAATTATCTGGTATTTTTATTCTAATATTCATCACTTACCTCAATTCCCATAGCATGAATCAAAAATTTATTGGCCATCCGCATACATTTGACTAAAAAAGTTAAAGAAGATTGTGGATGCCTATAACGGAAGGCGTATGAATTAGGACCTTGAGAATTCCACCAGTTTGGGAGGCCAATGATATTGCCTTCGGAATCTCTATTTACATTATTGCCTGTTAAAAGCATTAAAATGATAAATCAAGTTTAAATAATTGAAAAACTAATATGAGTAGAAAAAGAGATCGTACCGTCACTATCTTCTTCACCAAGTCCAACAAGCCGAAAACCTACAGCTTCCATAACAGAGTGAAATAACGCTGCGAGTGCATCTTGACTTGAACGAAAAATCTCACTAGCTTCCGGATTTTCAGTCTCAGATTGTGAACCATTTCCTGGTAACGTCTGTTTCATTATCGCCAGGATATTCTCTGGCTCTAAAGGATCAGTTACATTCTGCTCTGCTTGAGACATAATTTAAGTTCTTTTAAAAATTAAATTAACAATTTGTATAAAACCCATTTTTATAATCTCAAAAATTATCATTGCATAATCTCATGTCATAATATTACAAATCATACATGAAGTTACGGCGTTAGGTACACGTGATTTTAATTTTTACAAAATATATATTGGTATATATATCGATATTGATATGTTTTCACCTTAACGGAAAGCAATTTTTTTATTATAATTTAACGTGTCTAAAAAAAAAAAAATAGATCCTTACTAATATACAAGAATATTTATGATAAAAAAATAGCTAGCCTTATTTTTTTTATGTAGAGAAAAAAAAAATATATACTGTATATAGTCCTTTAAAGAATTGTTAGGGTGTATAATAAAACCTCGCAATACTAGCTAAAAATTAGCTAAATACATATATATTAGCTAAATATTAGCTGAATATATAAATGCAAAAAAAAAGGATATAACAAAAATATAAATTGATTTCTATATTTTAATTAATATAAGTGTACAAGTATATATTTCACTATCAATTTGTTGTTTCACCAGCAATATTTCTTGTCTTAACATTCATGTATAGGTCATCAATATTATTATTATTAACAACGTTTGGATCAGATATTTCAAGTAATTGATCTATAGCTCGGGCAATTCTCCATTCGTTATTTTGTAATACAAGTTCACAAATATCAGGATCCATATTAGGAAACATGGACCTAAGTGTCGCAAGTGAGTACTGAAATTCTGCTTCAGAGAGTTTAGCAACTTCAGCCTGTACATCCATATTATCGTTAGAATCGTGCGTAAAATTTGAAGAGGCAATATGTTGTGAAGCATCTGATAATCGTCTTGGAGAAGTATTTATGGAGTCAATGTGTGAAGACTTATGAGGGGAAGTACTTAGCGACGAAGACTCTGAAGCTGAATTAACATCTGACGAAGAACTATTAACGTGACGACTTGATAGCTGTTCATTCATCTCATTGTTGAAGTCATTACTAATTTCGGAAAATATTCTTCCAACTATGTTCAATGGTTTTTGTATTGTCTTCTGAGCCAAAATACTCCCTTTTTCAAAAAGAGCTTTAGCTTGTGCTGGATTCAAAATCGGAGTTCTAACATGTAAAGGGTTTCTTGATGGATGCATCACATTATCATAACTAATTTCTCTATTATTTTCTTGCAATTTCGGACGTTCACGATCAATTTCTTTTACAGTTGCTTCAATATTTCTATAAAAAAAAAAGGTAAGAATTAATTAAAAAAAAAAAATAATAATAACATATTTTAAGTAATAAATTTTATGTTATTGATAGACCTACGCTTCGAAATCTTCTTGTGTTATAGAAAGAGAAGAAGCATCCATATTTTCAATAAATGAAATTGCACCCATCTAAGATATTATAAATTGATTATTAATATGAACAAGAAAAATCGGATAATTCCTATGTAATAGACATACCAAACTTGAAAGATAATAACCCGCTTCAGATTGTAATTTTTCAGGATTTCGAAATCGATAAATGTATCTGAATAAACAAATAAATAAGTTAATCATATATAAGTCAATCTAGATTATTTAGAGAAAATTTAGATACTTACTGGACATTAGATACCAAGTTATCCGGGTTAGCTTTCAACACAACAAATATAAGGATAGGAAGAAATTTATCGGCACTTTCTTCCCCATCTACGTGCCTTATGAGGCCTATGTAAAATTATTATGTAAATGTTTCATTAAAAAGACAAATCTGAGCCCCTACATTAAGTCACAATAAGCATTCACGTCCCATTACTAACCAAAAATGACTTTACAACAATTAAGGATGCAAATAAGTTTATCTCGTGGTGCCTTGAAAAAATTTATTTTTAATAATTCTAAAAAAATTATACATATATATATAAATATAAATAATTTAAAATGAAGAAAAAGGAAAAATGGTAAATGGGAATGAAATAGGGAAGTACCGTTCTTTGCAAATTCAAAATATTGTTCATTATGCTCAGCACGAGTTATATCTAAATGTTCTTCTTTCACCCAACGAAATATTTGAATTTTTTGATGTAAAATTTCGTCACGTTCTCTATCATCAGTTGTAACAGGGCCTTTGATGGCAGGGGAGAAAGTTCTAATAAAAAAAAAAAAAACTCAATAATAATCCAAAAAAAAATCCAAATAATATAAAATAGTACCTACAATTTATACAATCGATTCATAACCAGCTTTTCCATACCCTCTTTAGCATTTTCGAATTCAGCATCGGAAGTGTTACGCCATAATTCACAGTCACGCATTTTTAAAGATATAAACTGAACACAAGTACATAAGTAATTAATTATAAGTAATATCTAAGACAGAACTGAGAAATTTACAATATGTAAGCGAACATACTTCTAAAAAATCATGTATGATTCTGATTTGATCGTTAGCAGGCCAAGGTTTTTTTTCAAATTCCCGTTCAAAACTAATATATATAGATATATAAATCAAAAATGAAATATTGAAAAGAACAAGTAACCAGAATAAAATATATAAAGAGAATTTTACTTTTTGACGTAACGTGCAATGTTTGTTGCACTTGGATTAGCCATTTGTTGAAGGAACCGATTAAAATCAAACTGTAAATCTTGTTGGGGAGAAGGCTTTCTTTCTAAATTGTGTTGTTTTACAACACCTTCAACAGTACTTCCAGATCCAGTAGCTATTTCTCGTGAAGTGTAACTCTTACTTTTTCGATGACTGTAAGAGTCATCAGTTATCGAATCTAATGAATATGAAAAGACAATTTTAACTTAGATTCTAAACAATATAAAAAAAAAAAAAAAAAAAGAATAAAGTTTCAATATCTACCGTCATTATTTTCCAGTATTGTATACGGTTGGCATTCTTCCTTTTCTTCTTTAACAGTTTCAACAGTAGATATTGAGTCAACTGAAGGATTAGTTAATTCCATTCTGAAAGTTCAGTGAGAAAGTTTATCAGACAATGCCAATTTTGTACGATATTTAATTCGTTATCAATTCACGCATTTGTTGATCCATTAGTGTTCTTTATAATTTATACACGTTTAATAAGTGTGGTACGTTGGTGAAACTTTACTCGCGTATAAGAGCATAATCATGTGTTTGAAGTGTATATTTATTCTTAGATCAATGTACTAACTTTTAAGTGTTAAGCCGTTTCGATTTGTACAATGTAATTTACATGCAATTTACATGCATAAAAAAATAAAAAAAACCAGTCATTTTAATCTCACGTGATAAGTATTTTTCGTATATATCACATGGTTTAGTACTTTAAAAAAATGCTTGGGGTGTGATAGAGGAATAATTTTTTTCAATTCATTCAATTCATTTTATATTATATATACATTAGAAAAGTGAAAACCTCAAGAAAGTTGCATTAATATACGCATTATACGGTTAAAGGATAAGTAAAATTGGTAAGAGTGAAACTAAATTGGTATATACGTTTTAACTATATATATATACGATATTTCTATATATAACCTAAACCCAATCCATAAATATAGACGCGCCCTAAAACCAAGCCTACTCTAAGTATCGATCCGATCAACGAAACTTGTTATCAGTAGCCATCTTGTTTTAATGTATATGTTAAAATTCACATGCCTTATTTCAAAAAATTATGTCCAAGTTAACGTATGAGATTTTTTTCTAGCATTCTCGAAGCTCGAATAATGTTTGTTGGTCCTCAAAAGTACTTTATACATACCAGCAATTGATTTGCGTCTTAAAGTTTAACTACGTCGGACAAAAAATCGTCAGATCAGTTTATGATCATACGTATTGATAAAATAATATAAATAAGACCTTTAATATACCATAAGTCTGGCACCAATAAAAAATATTGATCAACCAGAAAAAAAATTATTTGACAGTGAATTACTACACTACATCTATACACATCTATACACATCTATACAGAAGCATCAGCCGATCAATATGAGAGAATATCTCTTAAGAAGCAGTACGAAATCAGAATACAGATATCCTTGCAGAAAAAACGTAATACCAATAAATGATTGCAAAAAAATCTGGTATTTATTTATAAATTATCACTTAATTTGATACTCGTTAATTTGATACTATATTGCTAAAGTGATCTTACTCGTTTCAAATTTCGGTCCAACGAAATCAATTTTCAAACCTACCCAACGTATATACTACAGATGTTATCAAATTTTCTTAAAGATTAGACGTAATTAGACTGTTCACATCATACGGGTGTAACACGTACTCTGGTTATATATAGTAGGTGATTTACATCTATTTACCCGACAGCCCAATTAATCAGCAAATTTTCTGTTTTTAAAAGATTTTGGGTTAGTTTTGTTATAATGATATATATATTTATATTCAAACAAAAGGATCCTGTGATAACTTTTTAAAATAGCGATAACAATACGTAGTGAATTTTTTTCATCGATAATACAGGTGTTGGAATATGCCACTAATAAAAATTTTATTTCTTGCCATAATTTTGTATCATAAATATTAAACCTTTCTATTTGTGAGCTACGAAAACCCCCACGTACGTGATATTAATCGGACGGGTTAATCCGAATGACCCGAAGCCGAACCGTTATAATAAATTACTATATATATATATATTTCATGGCCTATACCGATACTGTACGTACATTTAATTAATTTTATCATAACGGATCAGTTTTGGATTATCAGAGCACTAACTTCGATATTATCAAATAATGACTTACCCCCAGGTACTGTACGTACGTACGTACGTAGCAAAAAATTATCAGGTGATCTTAAGAATGCAAAAATATGTGGGTTACTTATTGTACAAGTTGAAAATCTAAAATAAAAACACTTCAGGCTTTCATTATTTATTATTTACCTGATTCAGTCCTGATCGCCAACATATATGACACGTCGATTTTCTTTTAGCGTTAGCGTTCTCGCATACTGTGTGTTACCGATCAAAGTTCTCAGGGTTAAGTTCAGTAAATAATAAATTTGAATTTTTTAAATTTCTCAACTGCCTATTATAAAAGGTAATCCAAATCTAAAATTTGGCGTAACATAAAAAAACCCTATCATTAAATCAAATCAATCCTAACTCTATATTTAGTCAATCAGGGGGTACGTAGAAATTCTAAATTACGCAGATCAGGATTGTATAGGTGAGCTGATCAGTACAGAGCTAATATCAATATGGGTAACCTGATCACTGATCAGGTTACTAGGGTTGTTAATGGAGTGGATTGGGTTAAAATTAAGTGGAGCAAACCTTACTCCAACCCAACCCGGGTTATATTTAAAATCAATGCTCCAGGTTATACTCCAGGTTGTACTCCGGGTTAATACTCCAGGTTGTACTCCGGGTTAATACTCCAGGTTATACTCCGGGTCATACTCTGGGTTATACTCCGGTTAATGCTCCGGGTTAATGCTCCAGATTACTGAAACACCTGATAAAAATTAGCCGAATGACACTTTGGCTGATTCTATTATGTAATTTTGGCATAATTAATATATCATAATCAATAAAATTAGAAGACTTATTATTTCGAAAAATTGCCAAGCACCTCGGTGTTAGCATATATCCTATAAGTCGGGTTCTCAAGCACTTTCAAAGATTTAGATGTATTGAAAAACTCCGTCACTTTTAGGAAAACCACGCTTACTAAACATGAACGATATAAAATATGATAACAATTCTTGATTATATTTAACTTTTTAATATTAAATCTATGTTTATTATAAAGGTTATTTTATATCCAGTTCTTTTTTTATATTTCTTGTCAATATTTATTAGTTGACAAGAACCGCCTTTTCTATAAAGTTTCACACAAACTAAACACATTAAACATTTTGGGCAAGTATTCAAACGAAAGTTTGATAATGTTTAATGTGTCGACATTATGATGATAAATTTATCTGTAGAACAAGTATGATATTACATAAAATATAAAATATTATCTTTTATATAACGTTCATGCTGAAATCATTAACTTTACCGAAATGGTCAAAAATCATTCGTTATCAGGTGTTTCAGGAATTATGAAAACAGTTGTAATGCTCTAGGTTAATTCTCCAGGTTAATACTCCAGGTAATGCACAAATTAATACTCATAGTTAATGCTTCACTAATTAAACTATAGTAATAAATCTACATCAGTACTAGAGACTGTACAATCAAGTCGTAGTATTGACAGTTTTTATTTACAGGAGTGCTTATTGATTATAGAATACGATAAGTCAGTTCTCAAGTACTTTCAACTAAAGATGCGGATATTTTGAGATAGCCACTACCTGCAATATCTCGCTTATGTTATGAAGAACATACTACCTTCAAGATCATACTACTAGTATGATGCAACTGTTGTTGAGTAGAGTATACTAGAATATGCATATACAGTATATACATGCATATGAGTCATATCAATATAGTCAATTGTGAAATAGATTCTTTATAACCAAGGTTTTAAATTTTTAGTTTGGTATTGTATTAACTCAAAAAAAACTTTTTTAAAAATATCCAGATATGATTTGAAAGAAAATTAAATTCAAATATATTATATTTATTTAGAAACCATATACAGTATAAACTATCAACTTTGCTTAATTCTAATAAATTTTATTATATTATTTTTTTTTTTAAAAAAAAATATCATAATAATATTTATTTGTATACTGTAAAATATAGATATATATATAATATACAAAAAATACAATATAAATACTAAAATATATTAATACAGTATATGCTTGTTATCTATCTTTAGCTTACTTTAATTCATTTATTTTAAATTATATCAATTATTCCTTAGACAACACAGGCAAATTTGCCTATGTTGATACTATAAATATATTACTAGTTTATTTTTTTAACAATTTAGAATATTCAAATGAAATTTGGTATAATAATATTTGAAAATATAAATTACTTTTTTATAGTATTTATTTTTAAATTATAAGAAAAAAAATTTAGATTA
>CAJVQC010001422.1:0-10234 GCA_910592285.1 Racocetra persica
GATGTGAACAATCGATTAGTTGCAACTATAGTTGGCAACTAATCGATTGGTAAAATATTTACCAACTCGGAACACTAGGGAGGGGTAAACCTCTAATAAAAAAAAATTAGATGATAAATAATACTGCCCTAATATATAATAATATTATTAACAAAATTTAACTATAAATAGAATTAAGATAAATAATAAGTATACTAAGAATATAGATATTTATCATCTGATTTTTTAAGAAAAAAAAGATCAGAAGAGTTATTAGATACTATATAATATAGTATTATTAGCCAATCAAAATTGTCTAATATAACAATATAAAGTTTTTAATAATAAAAATTAAAAACATATTGGCTAATTTGTAGAATTGACAATAACTTTTTTTTTTTTTTTATGCATTTAAGTATACTTTATTTAATATTACAAGTTAAAGTACATATTTATATTGAATGTTTGATAAAACTAATTATACATTTGGTCTTGTTAGGCCCAGAATTTAGATTCCGATAAGCTAGTTTGTATAGAAGATTGATTTCATATCTAAGTCTAATATTTATAACCCCTGCAATCGTTTCTTGTAGTATTAGGGAGTTACCATCTTGCTTGAGTATATTAGCACCAAATTTCATAGACTGTTATTATATGAAGCCAAGTAGCAGCTTCTTTTTTTTGTATTTCTTATGTTAGTTGCTTAAAAGATTTCTTTGAATGTACTAGGTATAGGATCATTTTCTGCTTCTTTAAGCAATCTATATGTGGTTTTCCAGATAATTTTGCTAAGTAAATATTTTAGAGCAAAGTGCTCTATTGTTTGAGTTACGTAAAGGCAGTTCGGGCAGTTTCCTAAATTGTTTTGGTCAATATGCACTAGATAATAGCCTAGTGGAAATGCTTTATGATTTAGCCTCCAGAAGATGTTTTTCTTCTTGTTTAGAACCTATTTTGTTTTTAACTATTTGTAAAGTATATAGCCTTCAATCTGCTTTTCTGAGTTATCACGAGATTGCTCGGTAAGTTTGTACCAACTTTGTAAAACTTTTCTGACAATAAATTGTTGTCCTTCTATATCATTTATTTTAATTTGCTCAAGTGTTCATGGCCAAGTGTAAGTTATGTTAATGCTACCTTTAAACCTTTTTTAAGCTGTAATATAAGGTTTCTAGCTATCTGGCCACCCTTTAGTTTTGCAAGGTGATTGGAATAATGCTTCCCCAGGAGATAGTTTTCTTTTATTCTGAAGCCTTATTGTTGCCTTTTCTCTTTCTGTTCTGGCCCAAAAGGTATTGCTTGAGAGGAGTTTAATTCAAATTGACAATAGCCTAGCATCAAGCATATCTTTAAAGATCAGAGTAGCTAGCCTTCTTGTTCGATACTAAGTTGGAATATTGAGTACTGTGGTAATATTCTTGAGTTTTTTTTATCTAGTTGGTAATTAAAGCATTAATTTCATTTAATTGCTTTCTTGTAGGTAGCAATAAGTAGACCAAGTACCATATTTTAGAGATGAGTAGTGTTTTGGATGCTAGAATTTTTTCCTTGAATGAAAGATTTCTTAGTGTGAGGTCTTGTATTCTGTTTTTGATTCTTTTTGTCATTTCAGACCAGAGAGTTTTTGCTGGATAACCTTTTATATCCACAGTATAGTCCAAGATAGTGAAGCTATTCTGGTCTTCACTAGAGAGCTTAAACCTGTTTTGGTTAGGTAATTCAACTCTTCGGGCAATATTTGTTAATAGAATTAAAGTGGATTTCGCCTTATTAATAATTTTTTTTTTTCTAATATTGGCAGCCTCACCAGTATCTTTATTAAATCAAAGTATATATATATATATATTAACTATCTAAGCTATAGATCTGATATCTCTTGGCTACTCCTGAGAGACCCAAGAGCGGTCTGCCTTACCAGATAGAGCTTATATCCATATCAGGGGCTGCACCAAGCTAGCCTGCAAAACTATACCAAAATGGTTTTGCTTTATTTATAATATAATTTTTTATTAACTCGAAATAAACCATCTTTTTTTGTTTTTTTTCCTTCTCTTTTTTTTTTTTTTCTTCTTTCTTATTAACTTTTCTCTTCGTTTGATCCTGGTTGTTGAGAAACTCCCCTGTAGTCTTATGAGGCTGCTTTGCATTATCGTCAAACCTTCTTTCGGTTTCCGTTTTCTCTTCTGTTTGGCATCTATTCCTGTGGTTTTTTCAGATATTTTTATAGAAAAAATTCTATGCTAGATTAATTGCTGTTTTCAAATAATTTCTTGCTTCTTTTAGTGGCTTTATAATGGTGAGAACTTTTCTAAAACCCTTTTTTTAGATTAAATCTTTGAGAATGCCAACTCTTGTTCTGATTCTTTCTTCTCTTGTTGGGCTTCATAGAATGTTCTTGAATTGGATTTTGTTAAGCTGGCTTCTCGTTTCTGTAGATAGCGTTGACCAGGCTATGCTTGATACTATTTGTTCTAGTTCGTTCTATTTTTCTTTCTGTTTCTTATATTTTGTTAGATGAACTTGATCTTTCTCTTTATCTTTTCCGCAAATTATACAAAAGAGTTTTTGTATAGGTCTGGTCTTCTACTGGCTAGAGTTTTAAATACTGGTAGTTTTTCATATAGACACTTGATCAGTACCCCTAACTGCTGGTTCTTCTTTGAGCTAGTACATCTGATTCCACTTTGGCTTCTAATTTTTTTCCATAGAATCGGCCAGTGATTTATTTCTGATGTGTCATCAGGTTTTTCTTTTTGTATTGTAGTTGATATTCTCTAATCTAGACTCATTTGGAAATAGAGGACTGTTTGTATAAATTGTTTTGTGGAATCTTCTACTGCTTTACTTTCCTAATACAAAGAGATGTTCGACTCCTGGGGTTTTCTCTACTATATCATCTTTTCTTCTATTTTAGTATCTAATTTTGCTAAACTATCTGCTAGATTATTCCACCTATTTTCACTATGTCCTTTCACCTTCACTAATTCTAACTGTATTTCTTTAATCTTAGCTAATTTGACTATACTACTTACTAGACTATAATTTTCTTCTTTAAAAATTTTTCGTGCTGATTTCTTAACTTCCCTCCCTTCTATACCTTTTATCGCTAATGTGTTATCTATGTAAATTTTCATCTCTTTTTTACTTGGTACCAACAAGAGCATGTACCAAATATCAAGCAATTCAGCTTTCGTTGATGATAGCCAGTTTCTTGCTCTGAAAAACCCTTTATTGATTTTTTGGCTCTTATTTTTGTTAACTTGAACCCAACTGGCTTCCATCCTGACTGGTTCATGCTGTCTAGATATATTACCACTTCTTAATGCTTTGTTAATATAAAATATCATTTGCAATAATAAGTTTTCTTTCATTTCTGAGTTCTTTCTCATAAGGTCTTCTTTTATTTTCTCACTAATATGTTGCTTCTTAATGACTTCGGTGTCCAAATTATAGTAACAAACTTTATGTACTTCTCTTTCGTTTGGTAATATTCCAGATCTTGGAAGCTATTGTATTGTTTTGAATACTTCTTGGTTGACTCTAAGAGTGTTCTCTTTCTGTTTGTCTACATATTTTATAATCGAACCCTGTACTGATTCTTTCTTCATTAGTACTCTGCATGTGTTTTCTTGCTTCTCTTGATCGCAGCCATTACATTTTTTTAACATAGTTACTGATGTGTTCGGGTCTTCTTCTGCATTCCAGTATTCGGTTAAGTAGCGCTTCTTTTTCTTCTTGAGGGTTTTTCTAACGATTGTATTTTGGTTTTTTTTGTTCTTTGTGTTTTGAACTAATATCCAATCTTTCTTTCTTTGGTTATCTCCCAATGGATCTGGGATGATCTGGAGCATCCAAGCATTTAAGCCCTCTAATTTGAACTCCACTTTAACAAATCTTTTCTTTTTATCTTCTAGGACTTTTTTCTCTATTGCTTTGAACTATTTTGCTTTTTTACCTTTACTCGAGCTATTTCTAAGCATTTTAAGCTGCTGCCAAGTTATTAACTGATCTTCTGTACTTGTTAACAATTGCTTAAGTGAAATCAGGTTCAATTTCCTTAGTGCCTTAGCTACTGGTGTGGTAAACCCCTCTTTAAGTACATTTGCTAGTCTGTACTCTTGATTTTCTGCTATTATATTTGTGCTTCTAAATTTTAACATGATTCTGTTGTTTTTTCAGATTCGTGCACATGCTACTAGTGGCTCCTCGTACCATGCATTTTCTGTTGACCCTATCATTCTCATACCATCAATTATTCTCAGCAGTATCAACATCTCTTCTGAACCAGAGATGTTTAAATGAAGATGCAGACTAGTGATCTGTTTGTCAAAAGTTTGTTCTATAGAGCATTGTGGTTGCCAATACTTCTATGCAAAATTGTACTATTGTTTATGGTTCTTGATAACCCCATCTTATTTTTGGTTAATACAAGTAGAGAAGCTTGGAGATTATCAATCACCTTTTGCTTAAATCTGGATACTTGTAACATATAACATAGCTTTGGTACTATACTAGAGTTTGGAACCAGTTTTATTTTTCATATGTTAAATTCAAAATCCTTGCAGTTGAACAAACAACTTTCTTTGCTCTTGTCTTAACCAATGATTTGTCTAACTTGTTGATCAACCAAACTCCCAAGAATCTTGTGATCTTGTTCTTCCCCTCTTCTAATAGCCATTCGTTACCAAAAAAGAGCTTTCGGTCTTCCTTTCTTTCTCGCGAGTTGCAAATGATTAACTTGGATTTCTTTCCATTAATTTGTATATCATTGAGCTTGAAGAATTCTTCTGCGATTTGTATAATTTTCTCTATTTAGGTTTTACTCTCTGCAATCTATGTTATATCATTAGCATATGCTACTACTGCTTGTCTCCACTTAATCTCTTTATGTTGATTTGAGCTATAATTGTATATATTTCTTTGTATGACGGTATATCCTAGCTCTGGATCTTCCTGTATTCTTGATAATAATAGATCATAGAAAATTCTCCATATGAGTGGGAAGATTACTTCTTCTTGCTCGATATCATTGTTTATCTCAAAGCACTCTGTTGTGCCTAAGTCTGTTATAATTTTAGATTGTCTGTTTTCAAAGAGATTTAGTATGAAAGACACTACTATTTGTAAAATTTTGAGCCTTTTAAGGGCTAGATCTAGCGATCTAAGTAATACTGAGTTAAAAGCTTTTTTCATATCTTGCAGTACTAGCCAAAGCTCTTTGTTGTTGTTCTTTGCATCTTCTATTATTGCATTTATTATTTGCACTGGTTCCTCTATAGAGTTGCTAGGCAAACCTGCAAAATTTGGACCTTTTAAAATATTTTTCTCTGCAAGAACTTTTGACAATCGCTTGGTTACAATTTTAGTTATGCATTTTCTGAAAGTTTCTAGAAGTGCTATTGGTCTAATGTTATTTAAGTTAAATCTTCAGTTAGCGTCTTTGGGAATAGAATAGATTTGTGAGATTTTCCACTTTAGTGGCACCTTTTCTGAGCTGATACAGCTTTCTGCAAAGAGACGAAACATTTTCTGTGCTTGTGGACTTGCTGCTTTGATTAATGCGTATGTAATTCTTGATACCCCTGGAGCTGTATTTTTCTTTAGCTCTTTTAGCATATTTGACCATTCTTCTTCTGAGATATCATGTGTAAGCTCACTATACCAACTTTCTTGTATTCTCTCTATTGGTCTGTATATCTCTTTTCAATTATTTTTCCAGAGTTCTTGGTTAAAATTGTGAGGTCTGAACTGTCCTTGAAAGTGCTTTTGCGTTTTTATAAGGACCTCTTCCAGATCAGTAATAAGTTCTCTCTGAATCTCTTGGTCTACAAGAAGTTTGTCGATTTGTATTTTCTTGTAAGGCTTCTCTAGAAGGCTCGCAACCATTTTGCCTTGCTTGCTATCTATCATCTGGTATCTTTTTTCGATATTTTCTTCTATCTCTATTTTTTTCTAGTGCTTAATTTCGTTTACTTTCTTTGCAAAGAGGATCTTCTACCAGCCTTTAAGATCAGCTATTAAGTCATGCGACCAAACAGATATTGCTTTATTAATATTTGTTTTATGTTGTTGATTTATGAACTCAATTTCTGTGATGAGGTCCAAGATATTCTCAAAAGTAAGTTCTAATTTAATGTTTTTTCTGCCGATATTTATCCAATGGCTAATTGTATTAAAGAGTATGCCAGTCTGGATTCTTTAGCATTTTTTTTTGTTTTGCATCGTGTTGTAAACTTTCTTCTTTGGCAGGTTGTATCAGGCTTGTTATACTTGTGCTTTTTTTAAGTAAGCTGTCTATTTGTCTTTTATAGTTTTTTTAATTTTCTTCAGATACCTTATCGTAAAGAAAAACTGTTCGAGTTTGTTTACCTTTTCTGTATGCTGCGGCATTCTAAGAGGTATTGAGATGCTTGAGATCGATTCTGGCTATCATTGCCTCATGGTCACTATTTGTATAAACATTCATTTCTTGTATTTCTGCATCAAATAGACCATATGCAAGTTCTTTAGATACCCATATTTGATCTATTCTTGTACTTGTATCTCCGTTTGTCCATATGAATCTTCTAGTTTTTGGATAGTTTATTCTGAAGGCATCTATAAATTCTTGTTTTTGAAGCCAGTTTAGAAGAGAATTTTGTTTAATCTGCTTTAAGATTGGTGTTCTGTCCAGCTCTGGATCGGTTATACTGTTGAAATCTCCTATTATTATTACTTGTGATCTAAGGAACCGGTTGATAAATTTTTCGATGATTTTTTTCCATATGATTTTCTTCTCTCACTTATTATTTGAAGAGATATAAAGCATTATAATTATGATCTCTAGTTGCTTAAGGACTAGGCTTACTGAGATCAAATTTTTATTGACTTTATCTATTTGCTCTATATATTTCTTCTATTGTTTGCTTATAAGTAAACTGACTCCAGAACCTTTCTTCTTGTCTTGATTTGAGCTTGCCCAAAAGCTCCTATATTTTGTATGTCTCTAGTTAACCACATCCCTTCTTTGCTTGAGATGTTGGTTTCAGCAATTCCTAAAATGTTTATTGAATTGTCTGTAGCCCACTCGTATATAGAGTCTAGTTTTTGTATATTATTTTTGATACCATTAATGTTATGAGTTGCTATGTTAAGCTCTGTTCTCCCTCTTGTGTGATTACTACTTATACTATTTATATTGTTCATACTTTCTTTCCAGATCGTTACCTGTCTGTGTATTACATTTTTACCCTTTCTGTCTTCTGTGTTCAGTGATTAACAAAAGATTATCTTCCTATTTATAGCCTTATCTCTATCATCTCCTTGCAGAAAAGGGTAATTCTTTTGCCAGTTTTCTGTGATTCAACTGTTGTTTCTATTTAGAAGTATTGAGCTGCTCACTAAGGCCTTCAAGACAACGTAGAATTTCTAGCAACATTGACTGATGCTGATCAATTCTGGCTGCCAAATTACTTTCTTCCTATGAATTTTTGCTTCTTGAATTTCTAGTTCTCTTTGAACTAAAGGGACCTTTCCTCTTCTTCATGGTGTTAGTATTATTTTCTTTGTCACTATCGGTTCTACTATTATGATTAACCTCTTCGTCGTCTTCTAATACTAATGTGTTGTGAACATATCTTCTTTCTTGTGCGGCCTTCATTTCTTCATCACTTGATTCTCTTTTCCAATTCATCTTGCTATCTGTTTTTCTTTTTCTCTTAGGCATAATCTTTATCTTGCTTTGGTCATACTCATTGGAGTAATAGATTGTTGTATCTTACTAATTTTCTTTTTGCCTCTTCTATTTCACTTTTGTTTGCAAAAGTAACCTTTGCTATTTGCTTCATAAAGCCACTTCTTCTTTTCAGGATATAGATAGCTTTTGCTTTCCTGTCCTTGAGGTGTCTTAGTAGGAGAGTTTCAGATAAACCTTCTGTAATTCCTGTTAGTTTTGCTATGAATTTGTGTTTTTGGTCTCTTTCTTCATGATCTTTTCCGATAGACACGAGCTAATCTGCTATCCCCTATTGGAAGAGCCCAGAGTATGTCTTTGTTTTCTAAAACTTCACTGAACTCTACTACTGCTAGGGCTCTGCCACCCTTATATCTAATATACATGTCTTCTATATCACCTAGCTTCTTGCACATGTATCTAACTTCTTTTGAATTTATATCTTCTGGCAGATCCCAATTTGTGATACAATCCATATTTATACGTCTATTATAGTTGTATCTTCATGTTGATTCTGGATTTGCATTGTGATATCCATCACTATGATATGAAGCTTCTTTGATTTCTTGAGTAAAACTTTTCTCGTTGGAGTTTTTAATCTTGAAATTGAAATTTTGCTTTCCTCTAGGTTTGTTGTATTGGTTTCTTGATTTAAATCTTGTATTTCTTGATTCATCATCTGTTATCGGTATTAAGCAAAGCCAATCTCCTTCTTTCTTTTATATTCTTTTGATTGCTTCTTCTTTGCCGTATTCACAATCAAAATCAATCTCTACCTAGCTATTTCTGTTTGTGCATATTTTTATACCGACTTGATGTGTTTATCTTTATTTAACATTCCTTCTATATTTTGATTTTCTCCTCAGGAGACTCCCTAGTACCTTGAAGGCTGGTGCTTTTGCACGAAATGATCTGTTTCTTTTATATATTCTATTATTAAGTGACCAAATGCTTTGTTTGATTGAGTCTTCTGTTATGATAATCTTGCTATCTTCTTCTTGCTTTGCCTTTATTTGTTGGGTTTTAGATTTAATATTCTCTATTACATCTTGTATGATACTGTTTATAGGGTTTTTTCATTTTTCTTAACCTTTTTGCTCTTGGAACTTCTATTATTAGAGACTTCTTTTGATCCTTTTTTTGTGTCTTAGTTAATCTTTGTCTTTTCTTCAACTTTGATGTTTATGTCCATAGCCTTCACTTGATAGGAAAGGTCTTCCATACTTGTTTCTTCTTTAATTTCTTTCTTTTTTGAGTCTTTACTCTGTCTGCGTTTTTTTGATTCTGATGCTTTGGCCTTTTCTTTTTTTTCTATTTTCATAACACCCACCATTTTATTTATTTTTCTTTTGATCGACTTTGGGTTTTGGTTAACCCATCTTGCCTTTTCTATCTATTTTTCTATTTCTTTTTCTAAACAGCCTCTAGCTTTGGCTTGATATAAAACTTTCAATATGCGTCCATATGCTAAAACTTCTATTGAAGTAATAGTATGCTTATTTTCTATTGATAATGTTTTAGCTATATGTTCAATGCTGCTAGGTTCAGTCAGTGTAATTTCACTAATTGTTTCTTCAAGTGCTTTGTCAAGCATATACTTGGCTGCAATTACACTTCTATTCCAAATAAATTCTAAGAGGTTTATTTTCATCATCTTGATATTGTATTCTAGAATAATCTTCAATAAGTCACATGTGTTGTTTGTTGATCATTGTTTTGCTTTGTTTAAAATAAGTACATATTCTAGCATTTGTTTGTTTATTTGTTTGTTTATCTGATCTATATGTTTGTTGTTGTTGTTGTTATTCACATGTTTTGCGATCAGATTTTCAGGGACAAAGCGATATTCCCAAAATTTTCGAAAATTTTCTAAAATTTTTCAAAAAATTTATTTGGCTGCTTGTCCTAAAGTTTTTTTTGAAAAGTTTCTTTAGTAAAAGAAGCATTGTTTATAGTTTTCTTCCTTTTTACTTAGTATAAGAAGTCCTGTTTTCTATACTAGTTAAGAGAAATGATGTTTCTTGTTTTCCATTGTTTGTAAATCGTAGTGTAGCGAAAAGAGTTGCTTTATTAATAATAGTATTCAAAGCTTTTTCATATTTTGCTAGTATTTCTAGAAGTTTGGTCCAGTCAGATGGAGAGCTAATTTCTACTAAAAGATTGTCAGCATAGGCTGCTATTTTGAATACTGAGTTATTGATTTGAATATCTTTAATATTCTGATTAATTGCCTGAATCAGTAGGTTTATAGCTAGTATATATAGAAGAGGAGAGAGAGGATCTCCTTGTCTTACTCCTCATTCTACCCTAAAAGGCTCTGAAATTATCCCAGAGTCTACTATGTATGCTTTTGAGTTGCAAAGAGTAAGCTAATTACATTTCTAAACCTTTAGTTAAAGTTCATTTTTTCTAGAACTACAGTATTTGAATAAAGTCATGATTAACCCTATCAAAAGCCTTTTGTTGGTCCAAGAGAAGAAGCCAGTGCTGTTTGGTTTGATTATTTTGATTTCTTATAACCGTGATAATATTTAGTGCTGTATC
>CAJVQC010001423.1:0-10234 GCA_910592285.1 Racocetra persica
TTTTAAAATAATTATTTGTTATAAAGTTATTAGACATTTAACAATTGCTAAAAAATTGGATATTTTTTGCTGTTCCATACTGTATATATAGAAAATAATAAATATTTAATAAAAATTATAATTTATTGTTTTCTAATCTTTTTACAATTTTTTAAAGTTTTTAATCTTGATATTGTTATTATTAGAGTATAAACAGAAATCAGATAATTTTAATTTACTAAAAACTTATATTTTTTTTTCTTTATTTAATTAAAAATTATTTAATCAAATTTATATCATCTATTAAACTATATTGATTAAGAATAGGATGTATATAGATTTATTTTCATATAGGCTAGGTGTTGAGAAAAAAGACGAAATTAACAATTTTTTAAAAAGATATTTTTTTGTATAAATCAATTTATAATAAAATTCATTGATGATCTGCGAATCACTTGAACAAAATGATCTATATATATTAATTAAACGTGATACAAATTCTATAATTAAAATTTAGTTTAGAAATGTGAAAATTTTCAATTAAAATAATTGACTTTTCCTATATCGATATAACTATCTATCAAGAAAAAATAAATTTTCTATTTTTAAAATTTATTGTTTATTATTTATTAGACTTAGCTTATAAAAAAATCTAATTGTACATATTATTGGTAAAGCTGATTCTGATAAATAAAAAAAAAAAAAAATTAAAAATTAAGTTTCATTTTTCTTGGAAGCACATATACGTTCAAAAAACTTTAATTTCAATAAAAAAACAAACTTAAGCTTGTAATAAAATCATGCTAGCAATAGATTAAGAGAAGTTAATATTGTTACTTAATATATATGTAGCCTTAATCAGTATCATAGAATAACTAATATTATATTTAACTCAAAATATTAGAAGATAGTGTCTTTAAAATATATGGACTAATAATACAATCACTAAATTCATATTAATATTTGATAAGCTCATCTTTAGACAGGTCTTAGTAGTAGAATATGCACAATTTGCAATCTATATAATAATATTTTACTAGCCTGGTGTCAGTTATGTAATCCTCTAAAAATAGCCAAGAGTAACAAGCAAAAGTTAATATATTGATGATTGCATCATAAATTTAAGGTAACAAAATATAAAGATATTAAATGTATTTCTTATTAAGGATTGGATAACACCTGAGAGATTATTAATGAAGTTTTAGCTACTTCGCTAGATGGTATGTGAACAATATTGGGTAATTATATATGATCTTGTATCATTGTGCACTGTTGATATTAAAACCTTACCTGATTCTAATAATTCAACTATTTTCTTTTAAAGAATAAATTTCTACTCTAACACTAAATATACATATTGGCTAATTGGGATAAGAAAATCTAATCTCCTCTAGGCTAAGGTGTATCAATTATGTATAATTTCATATGCCTAGTGAAATATGTTATTAGAAGATTGGATTTTTTTATCAAAATTAGCATGGTTTTGTAATTAGATTAATTAATGACATTAATTTAGAATATTTTTAGTTTAAATACAGCATCCTATTAGAGAGAAGTGTAGAGTGCATAGACTAACTCGAAACATGATAACCAATAATTTTATGACAGTATTCGAAGAATTTAATTCTAAAATAGTATCATTGGTAGTCTAGAATTTTAACATCTTGTGCCCGAATATTTTTATGCTGGAACAGAGAAATCTTCTAAATGCACCCTGTTTGGACCAAACTCTTGACAATGTGTATTTAGAAAACAATAAAAAAAAATTGTACTTAGAAAGATTAAGTATATATTTGGGCCGGAGTTAATAGTACATTTATAGAGATACATTTAGGAAGTTTTTCTGTATTATAAAAAGAATCTTCTAATTAGTATTTTATTACATATCAAAGAATTAGCTGCGCAAGAACTGTACAAAAATTTTTATTATAAATAAAGATGGTTTTTAATCACTAAATCTACATTACCAATATATAGTACTTCAAAGTTTTTAGAAAGTATTGTGGGTTTTTAATATAGAAATTTTTTTTATAAAATAAGTTTTTTTTTTTTTTTTTTTTTTTTTTTTTTCTTGGTCTAAGATTTCACCTGACCAAGTTGCTAAAAATCTAATACTGATTTTTCAAATACTGTCTAGTCAGTCAAAAGAAATCCACTCAATTACACCTTTATATTCTACTGCTTTAAGTTAAAACCTTTTATTTTTATCTTGAAAGTTTTCAAAAAATCACATGTCCGACATCAGGCTTTCGATGGTTGCAATCTGATTTGAAATAATTACTGTTAAGAATGCAAGAATAATTAGCATTTAATTTATCACATTTCTGTACATATATTCAACTATACACTTACCACGAGTGCTAAAAAGAAAACTAAAATATCTCTGACATTCTGGATTCTGATACAAAACATAGACACAATATTTTACACCCTATTGGTATACTTAAGGTTACAAAACTCTAAAAGCTATTTTTATTAATGTATTAGTCAATGGTATTCAACAAGATTATTTTTTAACAAACTATAAAAATTAATCTCGCGATTATCAGCATATTTCAAAGTGTAGCGATTAATATTTGTAGAGCAAAAAAAAAAAAATACACATATATAATAATAAATAACAATAATGCAGATTATTACTCATACTAAATCAGAAGTAGCACTAATCATGATCGCTATTAATAAATAATATTCTCAAGGTGATTCACCGCGAAGAGTCCATTCTTGAAGAAAATGATAATATAAAAAATAAAAATCTAAGAAGACCCAATATTAACAGTTTTTAAAGTGTCTTTTAAAATTAAAATACACAAACAAAATACCAAGATTTTCGCGTCTAGTTTCAATACAATTAGTACAATTGATTAATTTGTCAAAATTTATATTATATAAATTAGAATATCTACAAGCACACGACTATATTCGTAATGAAAGTTACTGCTACAGTATATCTAATCGTGCACCAATATAGTTATTAAAAGTAATCCTTTAATACTTTTCTAATACAATTATCATTAAAATAGCTACAAGGTACAATATTCACGTGCTTATAGCACAACTAAAATACGCTAACTTTAATTTTAGCTCAGGCTATAAGTTAACGTGTATATTTGTGTCTGTAGTTTTTACCGCTCAAAATCATATGAAAGTTAATAAAAAAGAAATTGTAATCGAAAACTTACAAGAATCTCAAGAATATAGTGATCTAAGAAAAATTTGGGCCATTGAAATGCGTAAAACACATAACAATCTAGATAAAACACACTAACCAGGTGATTAGTCAGTCAATGGATCGATCGATAATATTGATAGTTAGTTGGTTTGTCAATAGATTCGTAATTATTTGCAAGAACATCGACTTGATAACAACTGTAAATTTTTATATTTAACATTAGAAAATATTGTAAGCATTTAAGAAAATACAGTAATCTACTCAAATACCGTTGGTATACTTCAAGTTTTTATTGAGTCTATAATCATTTACCAACCTATCTAGAAGCAATTATCTATTACAAATAAAATTGATAAGAATATAAAATTATAATATTATAATATAATATATAACTCATAATATTATCTAATCTTTAATTTAAAATTTATAGATTTATTTTTTTTTTTTCTTTTCAAGTACTCTAATATTTCAATAATTATCTGTATTTAGTAGTCTTATATAGAATTCTTTATTTGGAAATTGATTGCTGATAAATTATGTAGTCACTTATCATGCCATATTCTAATAATAATTAAATTGTATACAAATTAGTTAATTCTAGAAATGAACAATGATTATACAAACATTTACTACAACATGTTCTAATTAAGTTATATATACAAATCTTAAATTCTATACTTAGAAATTATTTTATTTTGCTATGCCATATTTTAATTATACATACAAATCTGTCAAATTCCAAATTTAGATTAACTATTGAAGTAAACAAATTATTATACTTATGCAGTCGCTGTCGCTTCATACCTTAATGAAGTTGTGGATGCAACTTCGTTAATTCTATACTTATTTTAATCACTGGATTAATAGTTATTATTCTATGTCCCAATTAAGTTGTATATACAAATCTATTAATTCCATACTTTATTATAATTAAGATTGTTACTGAAATTCAAATAACACCGCTTATGCAGTCATTTATCATGTCATGCTCCAATCAGTTGCATATACAATATCTGTTAATTCTATACTTAGATTGATTGTTAGTATAATACGATAGGGATCATTTGCAGCTATTATTCCTTGGTTCTTTAGAATCATTTTAGTTTAAATAGAAAATAAGAAAAAGGAAAATCATTCAGATTTCGATGCAAAAATTTGAATACGAAAATAAAAATTGTAATACAAAATATTGTATAAAAGATAA
The DNA here is from genome assembly GCA_910592285.1 of Racocetra persica. Classification (NCBI taxonomy): domain Eukaryota; kingdom Fungi; phylum Glomeromycota; class Glomeromycetes; order Diversisporales; family Gigasporaceae; genus Racocetra; species Racocetra persica. The sequence continues at coordinate 4,356 of CAJVQC010001423.1, forward strand.
TTAAATTTATCTTTGAATTTTTGAATAACTATTTCAAATAAAATTCATTTATATTTTATTCTAGTACTTCTAGTTTTATATTTGATTTTAACTGAAAAAAATAAAATAAATATATATATTAGTAATAATGCTCTTAAAATGACAGTTTGCTACAAAAATTTTGTATTTAGGCACTATAAATCTACAACTGCATTATGGAATTTGGGCTAAAACTTGGTGGACAACAACTAAAATTGAAATAGAAACTGAAATGAAGGAGTTTTTAATACCTTATCGTTTATACATGCGTATTGCATGTGAATTTAATAGTAAAAACTTCATTATTACTGTTTTATCTAGTAACAAAAATTTACTAAAGCTGGGTTTTCAATGCACTTGTGAAACAACTACAACAGAAATTGAGTCAAATCTATTAGCAGCAGTTAAAATATGCTATCAAACAATTTTTAAAACAAAAACAGAATACTCTGGTTCGGCCATAATAGAATTTGAAAATATAAATATTATCCAACAATTGATCATTGATATACCAGTTTTTCCAATATTTATTCATATAGAAAACCTTTCTGTTGTAGTAACAAACATAGGTGATCTAGATGAAAGTAGGTTTAATGGTGTCAGTTCTGGATTTGTTTCTTCTGTTATTTTAAAATATTGTAATGAACTACATCTTTTTGTATTTCAAATTAAAGAAAATAAATGTATTATAGAAATTTATTTAGAATCCACATATATTAAAAAGTTACGGGTGAAACCCCAGATGAAATTTGGAGAAAAGTAGATATTTATTAACAACTTGCTGGATCATACTTTTTTGGAACTACAAATACATCAGTTCATAAACATCTAAATAAACTGAGAAATGAATCACCAATATATACTGTCAGTAATTGAAAAAATTTACAATTACTAGAAAAAGTATTTTTTTGCCATATAAAATCATGTAAGATTCCTAATGCAATGATTAATTGGCCATGTCTTTTTTATAATTGGTATTAGAAAAATAGTTCTATTGTTCAGTTTCCACTTATATTACAAAGTATTTACCCGCCTAAATATAATTTTCAAGATAAAGAATTATAAGCCTGGCATGCGATGTTTGTTGCCTACAGATATACTGATGCAACACCAGTTTCAAGAAAAGAATCATCTACAGAATTTTGAAGCAAAGTATTAGACTCTACTGCAGACAGAGAGTTACTAAAAAACCTTTATGAAAGTAATATTATACAATTTGATAAAAACATCTCTGTACCAGCACCAAATCTGCAACCAAATCTGCAGAATAAAATATTTTGAGATAGCTTTAGAGATGCGTTGCTTTCAAACAAGAGAGGACCAGATGATAAAATTCGTATTCTTTCAATTATTGCCTTAAAGTTTAAATACCGTATTCTTATAAAAAATTAGCCGTAAGTAATTGTTATTAAATTTTTTTAAAACTAGACAAAATTCCTATTAATGTATTTGATATATCAACTAAAGGTGCTAGTGAAATTAAATTAGAGTAATGAAATAATTTCATCTATATGGTAAAATTGTTGTTAAATAGGTGAAATTTGGTAATTACATAATTTCACCAGCACCTCTAGTATCAATATACGTTAACTTCTTACTTAAAAATAGCAAATTTTGGTAATTTAAAATAAATAAATATCGACGGTATTTTGCAATTTTTAACTATCATAATATTTTTACTATTAGGTTAAACGGAAAAATATAAATAAAGCCAGGAAACATGCTCGACTTTATGATACGGGCACACCACCTTTGCAAAAACCTAAAAGAATCGTCTAATGACTATCTAATAATAAAGAAGATCAATTCTTGTTATTTTTTCAAGACAGAAACAATGTTGCAATGAGTTCATACCATGTAGATAATGTGACAGAATCGCCAGTTCTATATTTGCATGATCTAAAAAGTAACTTATGGAATAAGTTTTATGAAACTTATCCAAATGGTATGAAACGAACCACCTTCATGATGCAACTGCAGAAATGTACAAACCTTAAATACCATGATGATCTTGGTGGGCTATATATAATCTGTAATAATTATAGATTTGAAACTTTTGAAAATTTTAAAAATATTATACAAAATTATATTAAACATAAAAATGATAAGGTTAGTCTATAATCTTATGTTATCTTTGATTTAAAAATAATAAAAATTCTTATATGTTATTTCTAATACATAATTATTTCACTAAACGGTCTTATTAGTTCAAGTTTTTAGACTACCTCAAAACACTAAAGTGATATATAAAACGGGGTTACGAAAGAGAGTTAAAAATTAAAACAGATGGCAAATTCGAGCATGATCTATGTATTTCCCATTGTTTATCTTATGCTTTTGATGAATGTGTTAATAGTCATAAAACAACATGCTCCAATTGTGACCAATTGTTCAACTTTCTGAAATCTATATATAAATTAGTACTGCCAACTATCCATGAACAAATAACGGAATACAAAAAACAATTATTTTATTACCTTTCCCATCAAATACGAAAAGCGTACTTGAATGTATAATTTAAAACAACATTAGCTGAACTTGATCCAGACAGTGCACTTTTTATCGCAGATTATAAATGCATATATTACTTCAATCAGTACGCAAAACAAAAAAAGATTTCTTTGAAAAGCATGGCTAGACTTTACACACAATTTTAGTTTTCACTAAAGAAAATGAAACTAAAATAGATATTAAAGCATTTGACCACTAGTCAATGGATACTAAGCAAGATGCTTGGTTTATGGTATCATCATTTGATGTCGTCTTTGAAAAAATAGATAGAAAGCCCAAATAGATAAAGGTGATATCTGATAATGGTCCTCATTATCATAACTCTGAGTTAATAGCTATAGTTGGATACTGGTATAAATAGTATGATATTGAAGTTCGAAACTGGTTATTTTTAGAACCTGGTGAGGCAAAAACAACTATCGATTTATATCATACAGCAGTTAGTATTTTCTTTTTTTCTTTTTTTTAAACCAAAATTGTTAACAAATTCGGGATTCAACTAGCAAGATAATCATGATGATTCTTCACAATTATCATTATGCTTATTGTCTTCTCCCTTCTCTTGCTCACAAAAAAAATCTACAATTTCAAATAACTTCTATATAGTTATAGATTAAATCGTGAAATATAAATTAATAAAAATAATATATAATTTTTGCTAATAATATATCTGTTCTTTAAAGATAATGCATGCTATAAAACGGTACTTACGAATTGGATACAACATAAAAACTAAAAACGATATTCGTGAGGCGGCTAAAAATTTATCAGAGACTTCTATAGCAAATATAGAACCAAACCGTGATGATTACATGGATATAGAGAAAAATATCAGTAAAGATATAAAATCAAAAAAGTCAAAAATCAAAATCAAAACAATTAAAGGAATTTCGAAATTATTTTTTTGGGAATGGCCTATAAGAGGTAGATATAGTGGATATGTTCATGCATGCCCATTGCTTTATATTGGAGAATGGAGTAATTTTTCACCCGCATATTTAAATCAACTTTGGAATATTCCTCTTTATCAACTACAACCAACCAAATCGAAGCATACAGTACCAAAATCTACATAAACAATACCAATAAATACAGAGTCTAGTAAGTATCATACTATCATTTAAACATTTCTAAATTAAATCTAAATTTATATACATACCCTATTTTAGTTGAAGATGATAATGAAGAAGGTATGAATATATCAACATAATCTTAATTTTATATACTGAAAGAGTTCTAATAATATGAAAACTAAAAAGATGAGGATCAAAATAAAGAAATAAAAAATAAGATAGATAATAGTAAGTAACATAGCTTAATATCTATATATGTTGTAACTTTCTGCTTTCATTTAATTTCCAAATCAATTTATTCAACTTATTCAGTTCTAGTGGTTGTAATCGCAATTCCAAGGTATATAGACTTAAGTGGCCTAATAAATATTGGTTTTATTTACTAATCGACCCTTTAGTATGATAGATCTTAAATTTCTATTACAAAAAGGGTGGGCACTAAAAGGCAACCAAAAATTAGATAATAGAGGGAGAGCGAGAATAAAAAAAAATATAAAAGCTATGTTAGAATATTTCTTTTTAAATAGAAACAGAAGAAATGAAGATAAAATGAGTGCACGAGATATGCATTATGAACTTCTGAAATTCGTTGAAATTGGTGAGATAGAAAAGGCGGATATCCTAAAAATTGACACGATTCAAAATTGGATAGGTTTGTATGCTCGTGCTGTTAAGTGAAATACAGAGTTGCTATGTAAATAAATTTGGGTCAATGTTCTAAAGTTCTGAAGTAATTATTAGAAGTAATAAAATATTTTGCTTATCAATATGTTTTCATCAACACAAACTTTTACCTTTAGCAAGTTAATGCAACAGGAGGAAACGTCCTCGATCCAAACCTAATCCTACACCTAGTATGCAGCATATACAAAAATTATTTTACAATGATGATCACTTAACCGCCACTGTTACAAATATAATCCCACACAGTTTGGATCAGATGTTTCCTCCTGTTAGTTAATATACAATAAACTTATACCTTTAGCAAGTTAATGCAACAGGAGGAAATGTTCCTGATCTAAACCTAATCCTACACCTGGCGTGCAGTATATAAAAAAAATTATTTCACAACGATGGGTCACTTAGCCGCCACTGTTACAAATATAATCCCTCATAGTTTGAATCGGATGTTTCCTTTTGTTAGTTAATGCACAAAAGCATTCATTTTAAAAATTATTTGCAGATATTTGTCTTCTGATTTTTTTTTTTTGTTTTTAGTTGATCTTATTACCTAGAAATAAATAAAAAATTCCAAGTTAAACTATTTGTATTCTTTTTTTCAAAGCTAAAAATTTAACAAATTATAAAGATACAAAGCCAAAATTCATTTGATCTAGAGTTTGTACCTGTCAAGAAACTTTCTACCCGGGCATTATTAAATTGTCCACTTACCTAGGCAATTTATTATAGCCATATAATAAAATGTCTATCCGGGTACAATCTCTAATCTGTTCTATAAGAAAGTTTGAGTCATGCTATTAGTTCGTTGTTAATGATTTTTCGTCTGATCAAAAACTTCTAAGATCAAGTAATATATAAAACTTATTGAATTCTAAATCCTTACTGGATCTTATATATTAACAAATATGTCAACGTTACTTAGTAAATACCACGTTTCTCCAAAGTAAACTTTTTGAGAAATAGTTTTTATACTTTGTAGTTTCGATATTAAAATCTCGTGGTATTGTTTTATTGATTGTACTACTTTTGTATCAAATTTTATTTTAAGTTTGTTAACTTTACTTATAGTCATAAAAATTCAATTCGTGCTTTGCATATATATGATCTGCGTCATGTTATTATATAAAAATTGGTTCAGCTAATTGGCGAATCATCAATTAAGGTCATTTTTTATTTAATACACAAAAGTAGTTGTATTAATAAAATTTTGCAATATAGCTCTTTAAAGTCTGTATTTTTTTATAATTTATTATAAGATTTATACATAAAAATTAATTTTCAAAGATCTTTTTTTTGTTAATTTCATCCCTTTTCTCAACATCTAGCCTATATAATCTGTATAGTATATTGAATTTTCATATAGTAAATAAAAAATATCTTTGATTAAACCTTTTAATATCTTAGTTAATTTTTATTAAATTTATATATTTTTATATATATATTTTTTTTTAACGTCTACCCTCTTGGGAGCTAGGATCTTTATTCAAGTATATATAGCAAAAGGTTCTCTAGGGATCCTTCTACATTAGAGAGTACATACTAGCCACACGTACACTTTTGGTGTCTAATTTAAGTAGTCCGCCTGTACATCATACA
>CAJVQC010001424.1:0-10233 GCA_910592285.1 Racocetra persica
ATTTAACTAATTTTACCAATCTTACTATCATTAGAATCACAAAAACTAGTTCTACAACTTTCATTAGAAACTTACAAAACATTAACTTAATAAAAAATCAACTTTACTTAGTCAGGAATGCTGATTTTGATATTTTATATGTGTCGCTATAGATTTTATTAATACAAATTCTCGTTTATTCGTCAATTAAAAACTTTTTATAACACATCATGTGATCGGAAAATCCCTGGTTCTTTCCCTTATTCTAAGTGTAATTTGGCATGGTTCTATAAACGATAAAAATATTTTGTTTTCTAAGTTTTTCAATTTTGGGATTATTTTGAGATTATCTTGCATAGTGAATAAAAACGTATAAGTTACCCGGGCAATTGATTTACATCAACCAATCAGTCCAAAATTTTGATCATCATTCAATTACGTGTTTAAAAAATCGCGTCTGTGTAGAAAATTTTTTATACAGTAGTAATTTTTTTAATTTTATGCATTTTTTCCGGCCTGATCCCCCCAAAATTTTTTATCTTTTATAATTCTTAATAAAATGTCCGTTACGGTTGTTCCAAAAAATAATTTAGAACAACAACTTAAATGGCTGACGGAAAACAGACCAAAGCGTCGTGTGCCCTGTTCTCCGTTAGACTTACAACAGAACACGAAATGTTCACGTGTTTATTCAAACAAAGAAAATATCGACATAAATAACTCGCTTACCGGGACTTCCGAACAAAACGCAATCATTTTGGATGATGATAGCACGATCTTAAATACTGATTTTACTATAAGTACTAAAACTTATGAAGAATGGATAAATGATTTTGAGCCGTTTACCGAAGAAGAATTAAAAAGTGATTTAGAGGCATTAGGCCTTAAAGATATTATTAAAAATGTCGGTGACAAAAATAATGTTGATGCAAATGCTCAAACGTACGAAACATACGATGATTTGATTAAAGATTTCGAACCATTTACCGAAGAAGAATTAAAAAGTGATCTAGAAAATTTTGGGCTTATTATTTCACCGAGCACGTCATATGTAAAGCATAACACCGAAGTTCCAACGTTTAAGCTTGATCTTAATTTCTCTAAATTAGAGTGCATTGACATAACGCATGACTTGTGGCCAGAAAACCACCAGGATCTCGTAAATATGGGCTATGAGGAGTTGAAACAATGTTTGTCTACAGCTCAGTTTATTAAATGTAAAATTGGTGATGAATTGTGTGATTTGATTGAAAATAGTACAGGTGATGATTATCGAAAAACTCTATTACGTAAAAAAAGAGTCGATTCTTTCCAACGAATTGAGGCAATAAAAGAAAAACTAAAGTTATCAAATAGCTCAGGCGTCACACAAACACTTGTAGGGTCAAAAAGCACCTTGAATAAGTTTCATATCGCAGAAAACAGAACTACATTCTTTAAAAGCGCAAGTGATATTCATTTGAATAATAACAACAATAATGAGGTTTATTCGGTTTCTTCTGACAGATTAATATCTGGTAATAATAATGTTGTTGATTCTTCTTCACAAGAAAACGCCGATATTTTTAAGGTATTGCGTGGTAACTTTAAATTAGAAACGTTTCGACAAAATCAATTAGAGGCAATTAATGCGACATTGCAGAGAAAAGATGTTTTTGTATTGATGCCTACCGGAGGCGGAAAAAGTTTATGTTATCAACTACCAGCTGTATTGGATAACATTAGAACTAACAAAGTCACTATTGTAATTTCTCCATTATTATCGCTTATTCAAGATCAAATCCAGCGATTAAATCATCTTAAAATTCATGCATTGGAACTACAGGGTGATCATGATATAAACCGTCGAAATTTGGTGTTTCATGAATTAGAAAAATCAGCACCAACACTTGTGCTACTTTACTTGACACCAGAGATGCTAAATAGAAGTAATCGTGTCATGGATTTAATCCAATCTCTTCACCGTCGCGGGCGATTAGCACGATTTGTGATCGATGAAGCTCATTGTGTAAGTCAGTGGGGTCATGATTTTCGACCAGACTACAAAGATCTTGGACAATTGAAGGTGAAATTTCCTAATATTCCAATGATAGCACTCACAGCAACAGCAACTGCTCGAGTTAAAGAAGATGTGATCCACAATCTATCAATGAAACATTGTGAAATATTTATTCAGGGTTTTAATAGAAGCAACTTAATATATCAAGTTTGGAATAAAAGTAAAAATGTAGATACACAAATCGGTAATTTTATTCGGTCACATTATCTAAGAGAGACAGGGATTATTTATTGTACTTCAAAAGCTTCATGTGAAGATGTTGCCCAAATGCTTTGTAAGAAAGGACTAAATGCAGCATATTATCATGCTGGGTTGGATAAACGTGATCGACAAAGGATTCAAGAAGATTGGCATTCCAACAAAGTTCGAATAATCGTAGCAACCACAGCATTTGGGATGGGAATTGACAAACCAAATGTTCGTTACGTAATTCATTATTCACTTCCACAATCGTTAGAAGGATACTATCAGGAGACGGGACGTGCAGGCAGAGATGGAAAAAAATCAGTATGCATATTATTTTATACTTATACAGATAAATTTGCAATTGAAAAGTTAATTATTTCTGGAGATGGTGGTTTTCAACAAAAACAACAACAACGTGAGAATTTACGGAGAATGTTAAAATATTGCGAGAATAAATATGACTGCCGTCGGCAACAAATTTTGGCATATTTTGGTGAACTATTTAATTCAAACCAATGTCGTAAAACCTGTGATAATTGTGAAATGGCAGCCACGGCACGAATAATTGAATTTGATGCTACAGACGTAGCAAAGGTAAGCATTTAATTGTTTGATATTATGTAATATTATGTCGCGATTGTTCATTCAGGTTTAAATTAGGAGATTATACGATTGGTGGATCGGAATAAGCACGCAGACGTTACCAGTAATCAATTTATAAGTATGATGAAGACAGAGAACAGTAAAAATTTTGCCTCAATTGTTCAAAGGAAACATTTAGTACTCCCACCCGAATTTAAACCCTCAACTCTATCAAAGGATCAACTAGATAAGCTGATTAAGACAATGATACTACAGGAATTTTTATTAGAACAAAATCAACCAAACAATCAAGGATATATCACCTCTTATATAAAGGTAGGATAAAAATTTAATTACTTTTAAAATATTTGCGGGGCATTATTCATTATTTCCACGATGCTGGATAGGTTGGGATCAAGTCTAATGATTTGTTAAGGGGTAAGGAAACTATAACATTGAAGATGATATCTTGACAGGTAGGATTATGATTTTTCTATTATTAATGGATACGTATACACTTACTCACTTCATTTTAACATTGCACTAATATGCCAACTTTTCAGCTTTGTAAATATTATATTTATTTGATTAAAGTTTCGACATTATTATTTTGTCAGCATTAATAAACGTTAAAAAATATAATACCGAACCTATCATTATGTATTGTAATAAAAAAAAAATAAAATAAAAGGGATCTGACTAGTGAATGACGTTTCATCCTCTGTAAATACGGAATTCGCAATCTACATGAGGAATATTACGAAAACTGGTAAAATGTCGGGTAAACTTTTAAATAAATTGTTATATATATAAAAAATGATTAGAAGTTAACCGAATTTTATTTTCTAGGTTTAGCACAAAAAATGCAGTTTTTGATAAAAAAAATTAACAAAATTTTACTAATGAAGTTGTGGTTTACTAAGTACAGTACGTACGTAAAATGTTTGCTAATATGTGAAATGAAAATTTTAATACGTACGTACGTAATGAATAGATTTAGGAAAACACTATTGGAAAAAACCTCAAAAAAGACTATATGTCTATATGATCATTAGACTGTCAGATTCTAAGTGTTTTTTAGGGTACATTATAGCCGTTAGACTATGTACATTGGATTTGTGAATTTTAGGAAAATTGCCTTATAGAATTTTTGTTTTTTTGTATAATACAGTATCTTAGGGAGGGTCGGGTATTATGGCGCACCTAAGAGTGCTAATTCCTCAAGAAAATATATTATTTCTAAATAAACTAATATTCGACTTAATATCTATCGACAAGCCAAAAAAAAAATCCCAAAAAATTTGATATTCAGAACTTCCAAAGGTCTAAAAACTGATGTTTTTTCGTAGCTGGAAGTATTATGGCGCACCATGTATATCGATATTTACACGTATCGGTATTGTACGTACGTATTACGAACGTACAGATCTCTTTTCCGAAATTGCTCAAATAAGAAAAAAGAGAAAATTATTATAATAAATTTAACTACACCATAATAACCAATTTTTTCTCAAGTATTGATCCAAATTGATTAATTTTTGTATAATTCGATTCGTCTCAGTAAAACGAATCGAATGGTACTAAAATTGTTCGATTCTGATCCGTGGATCGCAAGATATCAAAAATGGAAGTGCACCATAACATCCCCCGCGCCATAATACCCGACCCTCCCTTATGTTATTTGATAAAAACTTATCTATTCAATAAAGTATATAGATTGTCTTAATACTAAAAAAAAATAATCAAATAATAAGTAAATAAATTTGTAAGGTAAGTAGATTTAATCAAATATTGCAAAAAAAATTTTTTGCTTAATTAAAGCTATTTAAAATTTTGTAAGTTCGTATATTGAAAGTATATTTTTTATATTAATGTTTTGGACCAAATTTTATTAGAAGCAATTCAGTCAATACAAGTATATAACACAAAGCTATTATATTAATTGTTTTTTTAAAATAAAACAACTAATAAAATCAGTATTATCAACAACTGCAATCAAGGAGTACAATGAGTAACGTGAAGTTGATCTCTAATTTAGCCAATCAAAAGTCTCCATGCTTCATCAGTAATGTCCATCAAAAATTTAGGCCGAAGTTACTCAAAATCTAATCAAACCACAGAGGCTAATTTTATCATTGTGCGAGCCTATTTCTCTAAAAACTTCCATTTTGGGAATGAAAAAGTTAAAAAGTTAATTCTGGCCAAAATTATGTAATGCGGGCCCAATCCGTGACAAATTTGGTGCGGCAGCTGGTTCAATGTTCTAATACCTGTCTAGATTAAGGATTTGTGTAATGAACTGTTTTTTTATAGGTTGTTAATAATATAGGTTGTTAAAATTTTTTTTTGTTTAGAAAATTCACCCGAAAATATTAATAATAAATTGTTTAAACACCTACTAGTATTTTCAACTACATACGTATTAGGCGTAACAATACAAAATCATGCGTATTATGAGATGGTATACGTATTTACCTGCTGATGACTCATACGATACGTAGTGCTCGGGTGAGTGACTAAGTGGATGATGATGATTTTTTTTGACTGACATGATTTTCATGAAGTTTATAGCCTAAATAATATGTTGCATAGTAATAATTATTGTAATTCATTAATGAATACTTAAGAGGTTAGTCGAGTGACGTAAGGACGTACGTACGTAGAATTACAGTGTTTCGAAATTTCTTAACTGTTAAGATTACATGTTCCTGCTTACACGGGCATAACCTATACCTGTAAATCACTTGTCAATCACCTGTAAATCACCTGTAAATCACCTAACGTTAACTCCGAAAACTCCGGACTGAAGATCCGAAAAAGTAATTTCTGGAAAGTTTGATGATTTACAAGGCTAAACCAGGGGGGTTTCGAGTGACTACATAGCAATTTTTAGTTTATTCTAGAATAAGAAATCAACATTCAAAACACTAGACCATCATTATTATTACCTTTGACAAATACTGATCATAGCGAAAATCCGAATAACCAAAGTTAAATTACCGTATGAGTTTCATAATACATCATTCGATTTTCGGATTAGCAAGCCTTATAACCTTAGATAGATCCTTTTTTTTTTTTTTTGTTTACGTACTACGTTTGATACGACAACAATTATTCTTATTACGTGATATTATAATCTTTAATGAGTATAAATCTGCAATATGTGTACATCTACTACGTATACAAAAGATATGACAAAAGAGTAATATCAGCAGTATCTCATAACCTAGTTACTATATAATAATCATAATCATGAGATTTTGATATCACTCGATTCTCATTAACGTCAATAGCAACGATAGATGTAACGGTAAACAAAAATCGAATGATAAGCAATTTTAGCATAGATTACTAGGGTTACTAGGTTACGGGAAATTTTTTTTTATTAATAGAACTGTCAGTTCATTATTATCTTATCGTTATCTGTTATAGGAAGATTTGACTATATATGTAGATTTGTTTAAAATAATAAAGTTTGTTTGAATAAATAAACATTCTTTTAAGCTTATTTTATTGTATTATATATATATATATACACGTATATTAAAATTTATATCTAGTCCAACGATAATGTATACAATGTGTACGCATAGTATATACGTACTGGTACGTACTGTATATACAGTATTTTATACTGTATAGATAAATATATTCGTTTAGTAAAATTTTTTTATTTTTTTTTGCCAAAAGCGAAAACTTTTTTTTTTTGAAATTTTAAGAAAGTAGTCACGCTTATACTGTATGATAATACCGTGGTATTAGATTTGTATAATACTATATACGTACGTACAGTACATGCTATGTAATCAAAGCCCTCGGAGTTTATTTAACGCCAAGAACAATACGTAAAAAATATACGTAAATGCATACTACGTATTAACATTACATCAGACAGATCTCCGGAACAATTTATATGCTAACGCTAATAGCAAAAGAATGTCGGGCCGATAGATCAAGAGAAAATCATCGGACTCAGCCCTTCCGAAAAATTTGATTACATCATAATAAATAGAAGACACGTGATGAATGTATAAACTATATGTCGTGTGACAATAGATCAATGATTTGCTGATGAACGTTAGAGTTACGTTAGAGTTTAGCGTAACAGCAAATTAAACAGTTAATATCGATCAAAAATGGACATTTCAATTACGTATTATCATACTGCAATCACTGCAATTACGGCAATCATTGAAATCAGGGACTACGTTCAGCAAGATTTTGCAGGTTTTTAATATAACATCCGTATACGTAATCAGCTAGCATTTGTTTTTAATATTATCGTTATGCAAAAAAGTATACATTACGTATTAATCAACAATTTGACAAACAACATAATTGACAAACTACACAACACATCAGTTTACATCGTTTACATCAGTTTACATCAGTTTGAACACAAGTAATACACTGAAGAAAAATAAATACGTAATTTTTACCGGGGGTTTAGTAGTACATTAGTAGTACATACAAAATACATACAAAACATAACGATAATATTTGAAGCATGGCAACAATTATTTTTCCGGGAGCAAGTACTACGTACAAAATAAGAATTTATAATTAATGAAAAATAAATGGTGTAATGTACGACAGGGATTTTAAAAATTTAGAAAGTAAAGTATTTAGTTGCATACGCAACAATTTTGAAATGACATCATTTGGTACCATCGATCCTTTGTCTATCCTGTCTATCCTTTGTCATCTTTGAAGAGCACAACATACGTAATCAGATAATCATTTAAGGAGTTCATTGGTTCATCACATAAAATGACAAAAAATATAGCACATAATCACACAAATAACACAAATAACACAAATAACACAAATAACACAAATAACACAAATAACACAAATAGATAACATTATGAAAAAAAAACCTCCGAATTACATATTAAAAAAACTTTACGTAGCTATGCCTTATTTTAGTAATAACTTTATATATACGTACGGATGTTACGTATACGTTACAAATAAAATGGCACGTACAAATAAAACTATATAACAATAATTTCTTGATAATGTAAAAAAAACAAATACGTTACGTAACATAACTACTTAATACGTACTACTTACCTGTTACTATGTACGTATTACATAGTACTATATGTATTATATGTACTATATGTACTATATGTACTATATGTACTATATGTACTATATACACGTACTACATTGTACTACATAAGTATATATACGTATTATGTAGTACATATGTATAATAATAGTATATACTAGTATATTCTAGTTATATGCATATGTACGGACGTCATAGAACATGTGTCGTTATTGTTCAAATTTCGGCCGGAAGACATTTCTTCGCTTTCTAAGGCCGAAGGCTAAAAACTTAAAATGTTCAGAAAGAATATATAAAAGTGAGCTTAGCGACCTGGTATTCCCCTTTGTTCAAAATGAATTGCACAGCCTGAACGAATTTTTTTGTTAAACATCTTTCATTTTATTTTCATTTTATTTTCATTTTATCCTTTTCAATTAATTTATTAATTTTATCCTTCTCGATTAATTCTATTAAATTTCTCCTTTTCAATATTTTTATTTATAAAGAAATTATATTAATAAAGGAATTAAGTTAATAAGGTTTTATTCCTGAATTACTCTATTGTTTTTGTTTTTACATAATTCATAAAATAAGGCTATAATAAAGTGTATATATATATTTTTTTTGTACTAATTGTCTGAAATTTGAATAATGAGCTTTTAAAAAAAATTATTTTCAATAAAGATAATATTCCGAGTTTTCCAAGTTTTCGTAAAAAATAATACTGAGATATTTATTTTTATTAAATAATAAAATTAATGAACACACCGAAACTTTAAATTATGCATGTGGAGAATTGAAATGTAAGATCGATACGATGATGATGTTTGTGGAATGGTAATTTACCGGGTAATGTTAATTATATTTGTTTTAATATGAGTTTTAAAATATATTAAAATATTTCCGATAACCGACGAGCGTTCTCCTTTTCAGGTTATTTTGAAGAATTATAATAGTATTTAATAGTATTGTAGTATATATACGTATAAGCATACTCTTATTTTTATTTTTATATATAGAACAAAAATTATATATTGATATACATTATTAACATTATACGTACTAATATTGTTGTTATAACATTATATTTCATTTCCTTGTAAAGTGCTTAGATCCATTGTTATTATGTTTTTGGTCGGTTCAGAGGATATCCTTTATGCATTTAAAGTATGACAACCCATTTAACTCTTTTTTAATTATAATGAATTAATTACGACAAGGATTTAATTAATTTTATTGTTATACTCACTTTAGTTAAATTTACGATGGGGGAATTTCTTTATTTCCCGCCAAATAAATCTTAGCTTTTTCTTACTATTTATATTCGGCCGTTAAATAACGCATTGTTACTCAAAGAAATTTATTTATAGCACATTACATATATTTATTTATTATTTACGATTGCACAAAAGTAAGATTCCAAAAATAACTTTACTGACACATGAATTTATAATATATGATATACTGATGATCATAATCTAATAATAAAATAGTAAAATCAATTTAAAATCCTTGTCATACGGTTTCCTATTCTCCGATTGAGTGTAAAAAATATAAAAACCTAACTAATCTTTTTTTTCCCCCATCAAAATTCAAATTTAAAACTTTTAAATAACTTCTGATATCTTTACGGAATAATTTAAAGATTAAAAAGTTTTACTTATTTTATTTAGCGGAGGTTTGAGTGTGCGGTTATATATTCTAATAATAGCCACTCAAAAATCGATTTCATATAATAAAAAAAAAACTGCATTTTTCATTTCTATTTTTAGCATAACATTAACTTTATCAAGCAATTTATTCATCGAATCATTTATTCTGGTTGTTTGTATTACAAATCCATATTAAAAATCTGAATTTATATAATCTAGTATAAATTTCCATCAAAAAGACGAAAAAATTACCTTCTCTAAAAAGGGTCAATCACGATCAAATCACTGATCAATATATTTATATTGTAGACTTTAGATATAGATTTATATATTTTATTATATATATATACATACACTTTTATTATATATATACTTTGATTATATATATATACAAAATACCACAAAAATCAACCGCGTATTTCTTTCTAAACGCTTTCGTTCGACCCTTTTCGAAATGAACTCTATCGATCTTCAAACTTATCATCCCGATTCCGAATACCTTTATTCCTTCAACAAAAATCTTATTCAACCCAAGAGAGTAATCGTAGTTTTGCAAGTTTCTAATCAGAGAGTATTTTTCCAAGAGTTCTTTATAACCTTCTGTCTTCAACAAACTTGAGTTTACCTTCTACTTACTGTTTCTAGAGACTCCTTTGGTTTAGATGCCAAACGCAAAAGGAAGTTCACTAAAGAGAAGAAAAGGCTTGGCCCCTTTA
>CAJVQC010001425.1:0-10233 GCA_910592285.1 Racocetra persica
TGCCTGCTAAAATCTATAGTTTAAGGGATAAAAAAATATAATTATATTTTTTTTAAACTAATTTATTAAATTTTAAAATCTAAATATTCTTTAAATAGTTGAAGATACTATAAATATTTAGATGTGAACATAGCCAGAAAAAGTCTTAGATATAGTAGACATGACAATACTGCTGTCTACTACATACTCTCAAGGTTTTATTTTTATAGCTAATAACAATATTATTATTATGTAATTATTCACTAATTAATTACTAGTGATTCAAATAATAATCAACATAATTACAAAATCTTTAAAATGATGCAAAGCTAATTCAAATAATAATATTACAATTTTTTTATTTATTTTGTTTTATTTTTTTTTAAGATTCTAATTTTTCTTTAATTTAGATACTCTTTAATAATAATATTATATAATACTTTTGAGTACTAACATTCATCACAAAGCAAATTTGAACTATAACTAAGATAAGTTTCTATTTTAATATAGTGGAATTAACAAAATGCAGATAGTGATGTATATAGTATTACTCTTATTAATAAAATCACAAATAAGTTTTAAAATAGATTTTTTTATTTAGTTAGTTTTTTTATTTAATTAGCTTTTTTATTTAATTAGTTTTTATTTAAATATTTTTTATTTAAATAGTTTTTTATTTAAATAGTTTTTTATTTATATAGTTTATATTTAGATTATTTTTTTATTTACTTGGTTTTATTTAAATAGTTTTTTATTTATAGTTTTTTATTTTAGTTTTTATTTAGATATTTTTTATTTAGATTATTTTTTTATTAGGTATTTTTTTATTTAGATAGTTTTTATTTAGATAATTTTTTATAAATTTTACTAACTATAATTGCAGTAATCATCACTGGTATGTAATTAGCCAATAAATTTGCAGGATCAGATATAACATGCAAATTAATTTGTGTAATAAAAATAAAGATTTTTTTTAAAAAAAATACCAATATCTCAAGAATTCGGCTATGAAACTACTTTCAATATTCTAACAAAAAAATTTCTTGCTAAATTTTACATATATTTAATATCTTACTAAAATTTCAGGCCTTACTTTAACTCTAAAGTAAAAGAAATATAATCTTTTTTTTAGGTTATCATTATTGGCTAATTATATACCAGTAATGATTACCACGATTATAGTTAGTTAAATTCATTTTTTATTTAAATAGTTTTTTTGACTTTTTTAGTTTAATAGTTTTTTATTTAAATTGTTTTTTTATTTAAATAATTTTATATTTATATAGTTTTTTTATTTAAGTAGCTTTTTTATTTAATTGTTTTTTTAGACTTTTTCTTTTATTTTATTTAGGTAGATTTTTATTTAATGGTTTTTTTAGACTTTTTTCTTTTATTTTATTTAGATAAATTTTTTTATTCAAATTGAATTTTTTTATTTGAATAAGTAATTAATTAATTTATATTATATAAAAATACAATAGTATAAAACTATACTTGAAGTCTTTTTTTAAAAGTGTATTTGAAGAAGAGTATATATATTTTTATTAAAAGAAAAAGTATTCTTTTAGTTATACCAAACTAGTACTAACCATATCTCCTATATTTGGTATTCTAGACTTTTTTAGAAGAACTTTAGATCAACTATAAGCTTCTATATATCTTTTTCTGTAATTAAAAATCAGATTTACAATTTATTAATATATTTTTATAAAATTAATTATTATTACAAAATTTTTAAATTTTATTTAGAAAACATATTTGCTTGGCTTAACTTTTATTAAAGTATTGCACTGAAAATTATATTTTAATTTTTTTATAATAACAAGTTGTATTATAATTACTAGTAATATTGCTTGTTATTTAATAATTTCAAATTTGTTTTTTTGAACACGTTTTAGTTTAAAATAGTTGGTTTAAATTTATAAAGGTTGATTTATCAATCATATTAAAATTTGAAAGAGATTTTAATATAAAATAATTGTTTATTGCATTGTTGATATTTTTAATTTAATTATTTGATATATCATTAATTAAATTACTATAATATTTTTGCTTTTGGTTTAGGCTATAGATAAATTAGTCTAAGTTTCTTTTCTTGCTATTTTAGAATATAAAATTTAAATAGATTCTTTTCTTTGTAAGAGTATTCTTTTTACTATAGAAAAATTAAATTAAATTTTAATAAAGTCAGAGATATAGTCTCACTATTAATATTTAAAAAAATTTTTTTTTGCTTTTATAATTTAAATTTAATTATAACTTATTGTAATTTTTATAATTACTTAACAATATTTTGTAAAGTAAATTACTTTAATATTTAAATATAATTAAGTTAACAATAATAATCATATTATATATATGAATAGCTAGTAATTTTAAGTATTTGTGTAATTATAAGATAACTATAATTGGGTTAGACTATTATATTCTATAATTTAGATCTATTTTAAATTAATCTAGATTATAGATTTTTAATTAGTGAAAAATTTAAAATAAAATATATAACTATATATTATACTACTAGTAATAAAATATTAATAATTGTAAATATTATTTTGTATAAATAAAAATTTATATAAAACTTTGTATATGAAATTAAAAAAAAAATTGTAAATTTGTATAAATTACTGTTATATTAAAAATCTGTTAATTGTTAAATTGTTTCATTTTGTTTAAAAAATAAATAAGTTAATTTGTATTAAAAAATAGCTATAAAAATTTTTTACTATTAATATTTTGTTTGTTTGTTATTTGTTTTAATATTCAATCAAAATTTTATATATTATAAAGTTAAATTAAATTTTAAAATATAGATAGCTATATTTAAGATTAAAATTTAAAAGCTTTTATTTTTTTTTTTTGGTATCAATTAATATAATATATATAATTTATTTATAATATAATATCTTTTCTATTTATCACTGAAGTGTAACAATTAGAGCAACAAATAAATTTCAGTTAAATAAAATTGAACTAATATCCTTATTATATAATGATATAAAATTATATAGATATAGTAGGTAGCAAAAATAATATCTAATGATCAATTTTATAGTAAAATATATATATAATCTTTTTTAGAAAATTTTGTTATCAGAAAAAAACTTGATTTTTTTGGATCTGGTAAAAATTATACATCATAAAATATAAATATCAAATTTACTAATTATATAAAATTAAAAAATATTTATTATTAAAATTTTAGATTTTTAACAATTTTAATATTTTAGATTTTTACTATATTTTTACTAAATAAATTTTGTAAAATTTAATTATAAATTTTATGTTATATTAAAACTTATATTTTTTTATAAAAATAATTTTTATTTTATATTGTTTTTAAAATATAATAGTAATACTATTAATAATTATAAATTTTATGTTATATTAAAACTTATATTTTTTTATAAAAATAATTTTTATTTTATATTGTTTTTAAAATATAATAGTAATACTATTAATAATTATAGTTAAGATTTTTTAAAAGAAATTTTAAAATTTTATTTAATTTTGAAGTCAAATTTACAAATTTTATATATTTTATATATGAAATTTTGAATTGTAAACTTTATAATTTTTTAAAAAATTAATCCAATTCATTTAGCTTAATAAAACTCATATATTATAAAATATAAATATTGAATTTACTAATTATATTAAAAATTTTTAATAAAAAAATTTTGACTTTTATATATTATAAATTTTAATTTTTTATATGTTTTACTATAAAAAACTATTAAGTATTATTTTTGCCACCTACTGTATATATGTATATATTAAATTAAATATTTTTATTATAATACCAATACTTCTTTATTTTTCTAGTAATTAGCTAAAAGATGAAATAATAGTTAAATATATCTTTTATTATAAATTTCAACTCTAAATTTTAAACTAACTCTAAAAAAAAGCAGTAAAAAACATCTTAAAAAATTTTAAAATTTTATATCAAATTAGACCAAACTTTGAATATCATTCAATTTCAATATTATTTGTAACAAATATTATAGAAATCAGTATAATATGAATATAAAAATATAGTAAAAATCTATACTATATTAATTTGCCTTTATATACTATACCGGATCTGTATTGTCATAATTTTTTTAAGAAATCATAACTTATAGTAACAAGAATGTATATATCTCAGATCATAAGAATATTATAAGCTAGTTTATAGTAAAAGCTTAAAAGTTTAAATCTATGCAAATAAATATTTTATTTGTTATTTTTGTTTATTTTTGTATCTATAGATTCTTTTTTATTTGTTTATTATTGTGATACCTTAAGATTAGGCTAAGGTTAGAATAGAAGAAACAAAGAATAGATATAGACTAAAAAATAGAAATATATTTAGTTTCTTGTTATAAGCCTTTCATATATTTTGAAAATATAAAAGAGTAAGATATTTTAAGAAAAGTTAATCTAGTAATTATTATAAATTATTACTCTTAGTATAATTATATAAAAATTTTTATTAGTCAAAATATAAACAAAATATCAGGTAATATTAATTATATATGCTATATAATATCAAGTATTTGTTAAAAAAATATTTTATATATATAATCTGCTTATACTAATACAAAAGCATATAATTAATTCTGTTTATATCCTATAAAACTAGTATCACTAGTCTAAAAAATTTTACATATTATATAATCTTATTGCAAAATCAAGAAAAAAGTTTTGCTAAAAAAACATTTTGCTATTAGATTAGAATTAGAGTATTGCAAGTAGATTAGATTTAGAAGATTATAGTTATATCAAAATTTTGCAAAAAAATTTTTTATTAATATGCAAAATACAGTTTCATAGTCTAAATTTTAAGTTATAGATAATTTTTAACAAAATGACTATTTGTTTTAAATTTTTTAATTGTATAATATTATATTTGATCTTAAAATTTGATTGACTGTAAAATTATTTTAACTAGTGATTTTAGGGTTGTTTCTATACTCTAATATTACTTTAACTTTATGTTAGTAATACTATATCAATTAGCTTAATGCTTGCTATTTTGCATGCAAATTATAATTATATGATTAAATAAGTAAACAAATATAGATTATTTAATATTTGTTTCATTTTTTGGCCAATCAAAACTTCTATATGATTATATTAAGAGTGACAATTTAAAATAATTACTAGGTTAACTCTTCTTAAAACTTTTCTAAAAGAGCTACTTGTTCGCTCTTTAAATAAAGCTTTAGGCTTCAATATTTTTAATTTAAAAATATTAAGAATTGATTTTTCAAGTGTTGTTATAAATTTATTGTTATATTATTATATTTATTATTATTTTTTTATCTTAACTGTTAAATTCTTAATGATTATATTATATATTTTGTAATATTATTTATGTTAATATTTTTGTTAACTACTCTGTTACTTTATTATCTTATAAGTATTAACTCTTAATATTGATCATACTGATTAACTATTGTAATTATTAATTTATTAATTTTAATTACTTAACTTAATTTATTTACTTGATTAATTACAGATAGTATTGAGATTCAGATATCAATTCAAATATCCAAATTAATATCTGCTACTAAAATAATTATCTGAATATCTTTTATAAAAATAATATTATAATCTAGATATCTATTTAGATATACAGTTAACTCTAAATATAATGAACCTTTTTATAATGAACTCTGGATATAATGAACTCAAAATTTTTAAATTTTAATATTAGTTTGACATAACAAGAGCTGCAGCTCTTAAAAAAATATAGTAATTCTATATAACAAACTTTTTTTTGTCTAGAATCCAGAGTTTAGTATAAAAAGAGTTGACTGTATCTGAATTTATGAGTTTATTTACCAATAGCAATTAGATTCAAATCAGAATATATAGAAGTAATATAAAGTAACTGTTTATTTGGCAGGTAATAAGATTATACTGTTTGCAATTCTATAGCTATACAGATTACAGTATGATCATTTCAAATGACAAATAAAAAATTTAAATTTAATATACCAGCTTTAAATCTAATATATCAACTTTGGCTCTGAAAAGCCCAAATTGGTGTATTATATTTAAGACAGAATATTTAATAGTGGGAAAAAGCTTTAAATCTAATGTATTAGCTTTGATCTAGAGCTCAAATTAGTATATTAAATTTAAGACAAAATATTTAATGATAAAAAGAAAATGCTTTAAATTTAATATATCAGTTTTGGACCTGGAGAGACCCAAATTGGTATATTAAATTCAAGATAGAACTTAAAAAAAATTCTCTTTTCAAAATAAAAGTAAGAATAAAACAAACAAATCTATTATCTTGACATTTTATGTCAGCTTTGCTGCTTATATGATTATATTCTAATTACTAGGTTTAAAAATAAACTGTAAATAATTACTACCCATTAATCATACTTGTATTCTATAAAATAGTATTTGTACTCTATCTTAACTTGTCAACTTGACTAAAAATTATTAACTAATACCAAATCACAATATATACTTTTAATTAATTCTAGTATACAACAATATTTGATTGAATATATGTATACTTTAAACAATATAATTCAAAACTGCAGGCAGGTAATGAAGTTGCTTACAAATATAATATTGCTAGTTTTATAATAATCATGAGAACAAGAAAAGGCATTATTACAATTTACTACAAAGTGAATATTTCTATAAACAACATTTTATTTGAATAATGATACTAATTATTCAAATAATAAATTTATAAAATTTTACTTAATTCTTGGCCAAATATTTTTCAAGTAAGTTGAGTTTCTCTTTAAAAAATAATATATATTCAAATAATAATAATCTCAAAGTTGTTCTAAGAGTATTTATTATAATTCTAATATTGAAAAAAATACTTGCTAGGTGTAGATATAGCTTGCATTGCTTATTTAACTAATTTTTATTAGGCATTCTGTTATATAATCATCCAGATAGTTATCCAAATTATTATCTAATTATTTCTGTTATCTGAATATACTATCTGTAACCTCATATTGGTATTTGGATATCTGAATCATTTGCAGATATTTAGATATTTAGTTAAATGGAGCCCAATACTATTATTGTTTGGAGCAAAGTGAAGGACTCATATTTCTATACACTTTGATGACTGAAATTACTATTTTGATGCATTTATAATAAAAATATCAATAACGTAGTTTCAGTATTTTCCGTCTGTAACGCCATGTATCTAAATTTGAATATTCATATAACGACAATATGAAAACAAAAATTTTACGTAACAATATTACAGTTGTCTGATTGGCTAATGTAAAACCTGAGTAATAATTCTAGATAAATCTTTTTTGATCTAGATTAGCTGTGATTTTGTTCATTAGAAAACCGGGTTGTAAAGATTAGAACTTGAAGATTAGAACCAGGAGCTTGTAAGATAAGTTGTTTTTTCTGTTTTTTTTTTTTCTGTTTGTTTTTTTTTTTCTTTGACCTATTATTAACTTTATTTTTTCGTAAATTTGCTTTGCTAGAAAACCAGTGGGTAGTGGAGAATAGACCTGGATCTTGTAAGATAAATGGTTTCGTCTTTGTTTTTTTTTTCACGCCTTTTTTAGCTAAAACTAATACAACTTTCGTTTTAAGTTTAGTTTATAGTGCCGCTTTTGTGGGTGTCGTCATTATTGATATAGAGATTCTGAGCTTTGTCATTTCAGTGCTTTTCGTCGATTCGCTATTGCTGGTGATTTCAAGCTTTTGCAATTTCGAGCCGTCAGCTTGTGGAGATTCCAGACTTTCGTCATTTCGGTATCATTGATGATTTCAGGCTTTCTCCGTTTCAGTGTTGTTGTTTGTGGCGAATTTTATTTACTTCGCTAACTCTTTTTAGGTGGGTTGGATTTAATTTATTTCTTCCTTTTTTTCACTATTTGTTAGTTATTAACTACTTTTTTTTTTGGTAAGTTTCACTAAAACATAGAATCAGTGCCGGAAACAGTATTTTGGTCTTGAGATAAGTTTTTTTTTTCTCTTTTTCTTCTATTTGTCATTAATCACTTCGTTGATTTTCTTTTCTTTTTAGGTTTATATAGGGTTCGCCGGAATATAGAATCAGCATTTTGAACTTACGATATGTTTTTTTTTTTCCTTTTAGGTCCGTGTAGGTCTTGCTAGAATTTGTCGAATTAACAAGAGTGGAACTAGCTTAAGCCATGAATTAGTGCCGCGAGATACTTTGTGGTATTCACGTATTCATATTTTAGATGCGGAAAGTTTTTTGTTAGGGCTCAAATTTTTTTTTTGAGTGCAAATTCTTTTTTTTTCTTGTTAGAGCGCGAATGTAGTAGCGGGCCCGAGATTATTATATTATCACTGTATTATTGTTATATAATTATGTTGTAATTAATAAACCTTTTTAATAAAAAATTATGTAATTTTATCAGATTCGAATTAATTTTAATCATTACTGGAATTGGGCCTAACCCCGAATCGAATAAAACTAATATAGCCATCGCGTCAAACCCGCTGTAAACTTTACTTTACAGCTGTTTTCATAAGTTCTGAAACACCTGATAAAAAATCTGCCGAATGATTTTTTGGCCGTTTCGGTTAAGTTATTATTTCGGCATAATAGAATCAATAAAATTACACGTACGTACGTGCGTACATAACTTTTACATTAATGAATGCAGTGGCACATGATTATTGACCTGCATTAAAAAATTTTACCTGCATTATTAGACTTTGTGTGCTCTATACAAGTTCTGGATCACGTTATTTACATAACAAAAATAACATATCAGAAATTTACACGCAAATTTCCACCCTATATACTGATATATCCCTATATCCCTATATATAAAGACATATGCATTATATATGATACTTTTCTACGATAATTTTAACATTATAAAATGTCGGCACGTTCAATATTACTAAGTTTTCGTTTAGATACTTGCCCAACATGTTTAGTGCTGTAGTGTGTTTAGTCTGTGCAAAAACAATGTAATTAATATGTATAGCGTAACATAAATCGTTATGTATCGATCATGCCGAAATCCATACCTTAACCGGATCGGCCAAAAATCAATCGGCAAATTTAACTGTTGATGGTATATCGATCCGATTAAATGCGGAAATTCTTATCCGCCAATTTTAGGCGAGTCTTCGTGAATTTGTATGCTATTATTTAAGTTCGTTAATATTAACCATTATATGATCATTATGCTCTAATTTATTTATCTCATTGTGAGAATTAAAGATCGTGTAACTAGGAAAATGAGATTTATTTGGCTACGAAGCACTACTCCACATCTTATTCTGATCGATTGAATGGTAATTTGAAATTACTTGCTTATATTTCTCTCATCCTATTCGTGAAACTCATTTGGATTGTTTTTCCCATCCTCTGCTCTGTTCCGGATAATAAATTGTTAGATTTAAAGCACGTCTGAAATGTGTGCCAGGTTTGTGGCATACTAAATTTTTTTAAAGCTTGTTAATGTTAGAGTTAGCGCTTAGAATAAGGTTAGAGAGTAGATAATTATATAGTAAAATCGCTCAAGGAAAACTTTTTGTTAGGGCACTAAAGCTGGTTTTTTATGCAGATTTTTGAGAAATAACCGATTTTTTTTACAAAACAAACGTTCGTTTTGATCATGTTGCGTTACACTTGATCCTGAAATTTGATTCGTAGTTTAGTCAACATAGGCCACAGTTTCACTACAAACCTGACACACATTTCAGAAATGCGGATTTAAATTGATCAAACTGGCTAGCTGCAATCTGCATTTTAAGCAAAACGGAATAGTAGGTCAAGGTCAATTCAAATTGCTATTTAATTTGAATTTACTCAAATTCAATTATCGTCCGAATATGCTAATGAAGATCCGAATTTAATACGAATAGCTCATGAAAAATAGGATCAAACTCTAGTACATCTCTTAACGATGGCTTATTATAGCCAAATAATTTAACTCACACTAAATATATACGTTATATGCTGTTATAAATTTAGGGTAGCGTAAAACTGCACTGCAGTGTAAAGAATCAAATATATTATAGATAAATCGCTGTAATTGTGTATAAGTTGGTTGTCTCTCAATTCCCCGAAAGCCATTTACCCGACAGGACATTTACCCGACATCACATAGGTTAGCTTTAGCATTTAATTAGCTGTAGGTATATATTTTTAGCAATTTGTCACCTGTGTGATGTCGGGTAAATATCCTGTCGGGTAGTGCTCCTACGGACCGGACTCGAACCAGACTTTAGTCAAGTTTGAGTCTGGTCTGATTTTCGGACCAGACTCAG
>CAJVQC010001426.1:0-10231 GCA_910592285.1 Racocetra persica
TGCAGTATTTTTTTATCTATATATTATATTTAAAATTTAATTGATTAAATATTGATATCTACAAATAAAAAATTCATTTCGAAGTCCTTTTTTGCTATGTACTAACTCATATATTGTTGCTAGTTAAGTTAAACAAATATATTACTTGACTTAACATATAAGAGTAGTTAAGAAATATGTTTAAATGAGAAAAATATAAGAAAAGCCTAAAACTAAAAAAATATACTATAAAATAACTAAACAATAAATTAAAAATAACTAGTTTTACTTAAGTATAAATCAAAAATATCAAAAAAAAACAACAATTTCACTATAAAAATACTAAAAAATACAAAATAATAAGATTTTGTTACAAGAATATAATTAAAAAGAAGAGTTAAATATATCCAAAAATAATATAAATAATTAAAAAATAGGTATGAAGTATATATTAATATTCCTTTGTCTTGAAAAAAAGACAAGGTTTAAATATTTTTTAATTATATTATATAATAATATTATAAATTATAATATTATAAGATAATGTTATAAAATAATATTATAAAATAATGTTACAAATTATTGTAATAATAATATAAATCATTGTAATAATACTATATACTACTATTTAAATCATTATTATACAATAATAATACTAAAAATAGTTATAATAATACTATTTTACAATAATAATACTATGAAAACAATTTCTAATTATACACGAGTATTTATATACAGATATATAAAAAAGCTAGCCAATATCACAAAATTTTGATTATAAAACTACTATTTGACTTCTAACAAAAAAAATTTATCATGAAATTTTGGTATAAAATATTTCTTATCTCTAACCAAATTTACTCTTACTCTAATCTTAAGCAATATCTAACTTTTTGTTCTATAGAAATTATTTTGATTTGTATATTATACAAATTTGCAAATCAATTAATACCTATATATATATACTATATATAAAATTAAATTTTTTCTATTATGAAATAATACTATATAATACTATTATAAATAATAATATTATAATATTTAAAGTGGGTGTAGTGACTTAGTAAAGTAGTTAAGTTGTCATACCCCCAAGCGATTGTTAGCCAGATAGGGGGTTTAAAACCTACTAGCGACGAATTTTGTAAGTGTGGTGACTTAGTGAAGTGGTTAAGTTGTCGCACTTTCAAGCGATTGTTGGCCAGGTAGAGGTTCGAAACCCACTAGCGACGAATTTTAAAAATTCTATTTGTACGATATTATTGTCATCCAATTAATAGTTGGAATGAGATCTCTGTAACCTTAATGGCACTAACAGGATTGGGAGATCATAAGGTATTTGTGTGATGTATAAGTTATACAAATAAGCTTCCAGATTGTTGTAAACCTAGAGAACTGGAAAGAACAATAGAACACACTTAGCAAGATCTGAGTAGAGAGATAGCACAAATCTTCGATGGTATTACATAAAGGATTGTTACTAAAAGAACTGGTGAAACTGAATGGGACTGAAGTGTTTGGCAAGGCATTCCACCAACCAGGCTGCCAGGAGAGTAACCGGAAGAAAAAGATCTAACCGTAGAGACCAGGGCAGGTCACAGCCCTTCTGAGCTATCTGAATTGGTAGTTTGGGATTTTTGAGATTAAAATCGATAATAGTCTGTAAAGTGTATACTGGGATTTGGGTAAACTTTGCAAGAGCAATGGTAATAGTAACGGCCTCAGCTCGCAAGTGCTTGTTCTCAGATAAGGGTGTAAGTTATCGAAGACTAGGTTAGCCAGATTGTAGATATGGAAAACTCTAGCAGGTTTACTATGAGAATAAAGTAGTTCTAAAGAGCCTTAGCGGCAGTTAAGCAGTGGTGAAAATAACAAGATAGCATAAAGCCAATCAAAGAGTTTAAATAGGGGATCTACAAGCAGATTCTAGGTATAACAATTGGTAGATAACTATAGATAGAAATAGATATAGCAAAACCCTTAAATAGGCAATGACTAAAGTTGTATATATGACCAATTGTACTCTCATTGGTATAACAAAATCAGGTGAGGTCTATTCAACTGAGCCGGAGCTTGATCTAGATTGCAAATAAAATATATCAGACCTAATGATTGGATCTGTCTAAAAAAATGTCACACAGGTCACCCGATGGGTGGACTATCGGCCACCCGGGTAGAACTCAAATGGGTTATCCGACAGGTGGACCCGAGTAGAACCATATAAAATAACTTTCTCGTGATTGGTTAATTTTATTCAATTTGACAATTTAAATTACTTTTACTCCTAACATAGTACATAAATTGTTTTTTTGAAAAATATAACTGCCGTTTATAATATTACAGAAGATTCTTCACAAACAAAGCTGAATTCACTCTACCCTAGGCATACTTCATTTAGAGATGATCTTTAAGCTAGAAAAATAGTAATGTATAATAAATATAAACGTTGAAGTTTCTAATTAAATTACAATAGTGTAGCCAACTGGTTTAAGAAAAGTTTGAAGGTAGTAACAATATTATATTCAAACAGATCATAAATACACGAAGCTTTACTTTGATAAAAAAAATTATTCGGTAACTAGCTTTGTGTTTCAAGATCTTGAAATTAATAAATCAAAATTTGATTTTTAGTATTGTTTAAGGATGAATAAAAAGCTTATATGATTATTTTTTTTTAAACAAGTAAATAGGTTCTAATTTATTTGCCTGTGGTCAATATTTGAGATATCTTATTGTATATTAAGCGGGGTTATACTGCAACTTTATCGGTTGATGAAAATTTTATTTATTATATTTTATCGAGCGATAAACGTATAAAGTAATTAAATTTTTCTAAATAAATAAAGAATAAATAAGTTGTTATATGTACTGATATAGTATATAATTCAAGGCGGAAAAGACTAAATATTGACAAGAAATATAAAATGGCCCCAGATAACCATATTACATAAGTAGGTGCCGATATTAAAAAGTTAGATATGGTTAAGAATTTGTCGATATGTTTAAAGATATGACTCGACATTCCTTTCTAAAATCTTGATTTTTATTAATATTTGTTGAAAATACGTCGCAGAAGTTTTTCAATCTATCTATATTTTCGAAAGTATTTGAGAACTCGACTTATAAAATAAATGCTAAGTGTTTTGCAATTTCCGAAATGATAAGCTTCCTAAATTTTTTGCCAGCAAAGATGTATTTAGGCTGAAATATTTGTAGCGATATAGCATTTATAGTAGTTATTTGATCATAAATTACATAGACTTGGCCAAAAAATCATCTGGCTAATTTTTATCTGATGTCTATGATAATAGCTGTAATCAGATATTTTGTTTTAATTTCAGGTACCTGGTTGATGAAAAATTTTTGATCTGATTTGGAATCCTAAAGTTTTTTACAAGTGTTTCAGGAATTATGATAATGATAATAGCCAGATAATAGCTGTAACTCATGGGTGACCTGCCAGGTGATCTGTCGAGTGACCCATCTGTTTCTATTTAGGTTGCCGCAATATCACTCAGGTTACTCGTGGGTAGACAGGTGACCCGGATGGTTATCCACCCAGGTCTAATCACTAGCCAGACCTTCAAGTGGTTACCTTAACATTTAAAAAAAAATAATAATAATATTTAAAGTTAGCAATAAAGCTAAATAATTATTAATACATTGATTTAAAATATTCTAAAGCACTTTCTGTACTTATATACTCTTATATAGCTTTGGTTTGAACTATATTATATTAAACAAACTAATAATTAAATATTAAATTCTGTAAAAAGTATACTAATAAAATATGTAATAAACTATTGTAAAAATATCTAAAATAAATAAAATATACTATAAACTATATAAATAAACTAATAAAACTATAAAACATATAATAATAATATAAAATATATAATAAATTTAAGAAAAATATTAATAAAAATTTATTTAAAAATACTAATAAAATTTTGTTTAAAAATACTAATAAAATTTGAATTTTACTAAAATATATCTATGGTGTTTTACACCTATATATACATTATCTCAAAAACTGGCTAATTAATCGATGTAAGGTGTTCTAAGTAAAAATGTTCTATATCCCCAAAAACCTTTTCCAAACCTTAATCCTAATCTTAATATTAACTTTAACGTAAAAAAATTAGTGTTAAAAATTTTATATACAAAACTTATAAAAACTTAGAAAATTTTAAAAAACATAATATAAATATATAATAGATGCAAAACTACCATAGGTGTGTTTTATAATAATTGTAAAATTTTATCTATATTATACTTCTCTCTTTTTGAAAAAATTTTATTCTGCAAAATTGTAAAAATTATAAAAAAACTATTGAAATACAGATATTATAATTATAACTTGTCAGAAGAGTTTGCAGTCTATTAGCAAGTATTAAATCTATAATTGCTAGTAAAAGCTACAAATCATTACTACTCTTCTACAATTAATAATATGTAAAAGTTTTAAATTGTTCTATTTTGATTATTATAATTACTATATTATTTGGCTAGTAATTATCAGAAATATAAAGTTGTATAATATAAAAGATAACAATAAGTTTTACCAAAAATATTTCTATCAAAGAATTCTAAAAGATAAAATAATAATAATAATAATATAATAATAATAATAATAATAATAATAATAATAATAGTATTAATATAAACAAATTTTTATCAACTCAACTCTTTCCAATAATCACTTGGACCAACTAATACCGAAAGCAAGTTGAAAACTTAAGGCCAGAAGTTAATAACAACTTGAAGTTTTTTGATACAAACTGTTATCAACAAAGTTTTCAAATGTAATATATTGAGAAGCAGATAGTTTAGACAATTTGCAAAGAGGTTAAGTCTTGTTCTTTTGCTTCTTTGAGTGAACTCTCTTTTGTATTTGGTATCCAAACCAAAGAAGTCTCTAAAAACAGCAAGTAGAAAAGAAAACTCAGAAAATTTGAAGATAAAAAGATATGATGAATTTTTGAAAAACTCTTTTTAGTTGAAAACTCACAAAACCAAAACTTCTCTTGCTGCTTTGACGTTTTCAAAATTAATTTTTGACAAAAATTGTGAGATTTGGCTACCCTTGTCAAAAGATTAGTATTGTTTACTACTTCTATATTCAGCAACTCTGTGATATAAATACAACAAATATGTGGCTACATAAGAAGATATTTATTTTTTATTTAGAAATATAGCTCCAAATATCAAAGATTCAAAAGGCTTTTAAGAACTTATATACCAAGTAGATAAGGTGGTATTGAAATTAGAAGAACATGTGAGTTGATGTATTTATTATAATTTGGAATAGAATATAGATTTAAAATTAAGACAATAAAGAGAATTTGAGATATGAGTTTAATTACAAAGTTATATGTATATAATTTTTAGCCCTTAGCACAAATTAAAGTATATTTAGTTTAGCTTTTTATATATTAGCTAAGTTTATATAATTATTACAATTGTATAGATAAGTATTCTAGTTAGTAAGTACCAATTTGTTAGTTAGATTCTTAGATTTCTTTTATTAGTTTAGTCACTTTCTTATATGTTTTCTTTTAAAATATCTCTCTTCTTGTAATTTCTCTTACTCTATTTGCTCTTCAGTTTTTGTTGTTAAGGAATTTTTCTTTAAATTGTTTATATATTATATAGAGCAGTGATCCTGACATAGTTAGTGAGCATCTAATATAGACTCTTAGAGTATAAATTTTCAGTAAGTTGAGAATCTCAGACAAGGTAAAAATGAACTACTTAGGCAGGTTGCATCTAGATTTTCTTTTCAAAACCTTTTTAGATTCTTGTTAATAAATTGAGTAATTCTTTATTAGTACAAGCATATGTAGATTTATAAGTAGTTTAGCCTTTACAGGGTAATTCTATATAATAAAGAAAGAATTGCTAAAACAAAACAAAAAAATAATAGTATTAATTTTTTTTTTGGTGTTAAGGTAATCTCTTGGTCAGTTCTCTTTATTTAGTTATTGATTAACTTTACTGTATGCTAAGCCTCTTTTGGTGCCTGTACAGTATACATATTTAAAGGATACATATTAGCCACATGTATAACTTTTGATTGCCTATTTAAGTAGTCTGCTTATTACTAAGTTCTACACTAGATGCCATATCTGCAATCTGACTAGAAAGTTATCTATTTAAACCCTCTGCACTTTATATAAGTCAATCTTTTGTATAACCAAATTAGAGTATATCCCTTAAGAACCCTAATTTAGAACTTTAAAGCAGACTCAACCAGTAAGCCCTTTGTCTTCAAAGTAAACCTGCTAGAGCTTTCCATATCCACAATCCAGTTAGCCTAGACTTTAGTAACTTACACTGAGTCTGTAGACAAGTACTTGCGAGCCAAAACTACTACTATTACCTACTTCTGTTTTTGTAAAGTTCACCCTAACCCCAGTACCCACTTTACAGACTATCTTTTATACTTCCTGAATTACCAAACTACTAATTCAGATGGTCTGAAAGGGCTGTGACCTGCTTCTGGTCCTTACGGTTGGGTTCTTTTTCTCCGGTACTCCTCTGGTGGCCTGGTTAGTAAAGTGTCTTGCCAAACACTCAGTTTTATTTAGTCATCCACTTTTCTAGTAATAATCCTTTATATAGTACTATTAAAAATCTGTGCTATCTCTCTATTCAGGTCTTGCCAAGCAGGCATCTAATCTTTCCAGTTCCCTGAGTTTACTACAATCTAAAAACATATTTATATAACTTATATATTGCACAAATATTCTATAATCTCCCAATCTTTGTTGGTGCTATCAAGGTTACAAAGATCTTGTTCTAACTGATCAACAGAAGATAGTAGCATCATATAAATAGAATTTTTAAATTCATTACCAGTAGGTTTTGAACCCCTATTTATCTAACATACCGCTTGAAGATATGACAACTTAACCACTTTACTAAGTCATTACACCCAAAATAATAGTATTAATATAAATAATAATATATAAATAACAATATTATAATGTTATTCAACTATTTGATATTAATGAAGAAATAGCTAAAATATATTTTTAAAGTAATTAAAATACTTTAAGATAAGAACAAAAAGTAATAATAATATTGTATAATAATAATAATAATAATAATAAAAATAGGAAATTTATAATTTATACTGGAGAATATTGATATCTGAGGTACTATATAACTCAAAAATCTAAATAAGAAACAGGGTCAGATATTCTAAGTAAAAATGTTTAGAACCCTCCAAAACCTTATATAATCTAAATTTAGACTACTATATTTATTTCAATTTTAGTGTAAAACTGTACTCTAATCCTAAATTTTAATAAAAACTATTATATCTCAAAAATATAACTAAAAAACAGAGTCAGATATACTAAGTAAAAATGTTTAAAACCCTCTAAAACCTTGTATAATTTAAATTTGGACTATTATATTTGACCTCTATTTTGGTATTAAACTGTACTCTAATTCTAAATTTTAACAAAAAACTATTTTTATAATAAAATTAAGGATAGATATCAATATCCTCTGGTGTAAAATAAATTTTTATATAAAAATAATAATAATAATCATTTAGACTGAGAAGTGAAATTAGAAGATTAAGGACTCAAGTTATGAAGTTAAGGAAAGATGTAATATTATTAAAAAAAGAAGTAATTCATTTAGCAGAGAAAGTAAAAAATAGAGGGTTTCAAATTAAGCAGATTAATATTGAAAATTAGAAAAAAAATACAATATATATGAGTTTGGTTATTAAAAAAAATAGATTAAGAATTAAGATAAAGAATTTACAACTTTTGTTATATAATATTTCAAATTAAATTTTTTTTGTAAATAAAATAAAATTTAATTATTTAAATAAATTTTATATATTTAAATATTATTGTTTCATATTTAATTTTATTCAACTTGAATAGTAAGATTGTTAGTAGGGTTCATATTCTCTAAATATAAAAAATAATATTTAATTTATGTTTAACTTTATTCAAATTCAGATAGCAAAATTGCAAGTAAAGCTTATATTTCTTAAATATAAATATTTTATATTCAAGATTATTTAGACTTAAATAGCAAAGTTGTTTATAAGGCTTATATTTTTTAAATATAAAGTATAATGTTTAAAAGTTAACTATATTTCAAATACTATTTGTTTAATTTCTCAAGATTTGTAGAACTTCTTTGTTTTTTAATAAATTATAATCATATTATATTTCTTTTTTATAATTAATTTTTATAAAAATAACAAATTCAAAATATATAAATATTAAAAAGTAAATAAAGCTCTAACTATTGCTTTAAACTATTCTAAATACTATATTATACTAGATTTATAAGAAAAGTTACAAATAAAATAATTTAATAATTGAATACTAATAATTATAATAATAAATAAATAAAAAATAAATGATAAATAACAAACTAATAATATTTTTAAATTAATTGTTTAAATTTTCTAAATCTAATTTACTAATTATTAATATATTGATAAAACTTGATTTGTATAATTGTTATAGTCTAAATTTTGATATAACAAATAGATTTAAGTAGCTTGCTTTCAAAGTTGAGCAGATTTAAACTTTCTAAATAAATAAATTAATTAAATTTATATATATTAAACAATCTTTTAATTATTATTTTTTTAATTATTTTAAATAATAAATAGCTTTTAACCTTTGTATTTATTTAGACTTATTCTTTTCAAAAGCATAAATCTTGATACAAATTTTGCTAAGAATATAAATATAATTAAAATCTTGATAAGAAGAATTTAATTAAACTTGATTCTCTATTTTATATTTTAAATTATTTTTAATTTATTCAACAAGATATTTATTTTTGTTTTGATTAATATTTTGATAATTGGTAATTAACTCTTTATTTAAATCTGCTTAGATATTTAGTTTCTTAATAATAAATTCGATTGGTTAGAAAATTGTAACCAAGACCCTGAACAATCTACAAATAGCTAACAACTTGCAAAAATTACTAAAAATAGAAAGATCTATAGAAAAAAAGCCTAAAATAAGCAAACTAATTACTATAAATAGAAAAGATTAATAAAAAATAGCCTGAAATAAGAAAACTAAAATTTTATCTGTTATAAATTGTTCAGAATCTTTTGTAGCCTATTCATTGCTATTAATAAATTTAGAGATGTGACAAAAATTAGGTAATTTTTTAGAAAGGGAGAGAGATAAAAAATTAAAATTATATATAAGAACCTGATTTTTTTATATTAAGAGGGGAGAGGGGTAAGCCTCTGATAAAAAATAATCAGATGATAAATAATACTGCTTTTATCAAATAAAATATTATATTCAAATAGAGTTTTATTGGTTATTAGATAATATTATCAATTATATTTGTTGTTTTGATTCTATTTTTATTAATAATAGAAATATTTTAATTTTTTTTTGTTTTTTTGTTTTAGTAATTCTTCTTTTATTATATAAATCAGTATAGAATTATACTTGTAAAGGCTAAACTATCTAGTAAACTACATATACCTGTACTAATAAAGAATTATCCAGTCTATTAACAAGAACCTATAAATAAGTTCTGCAAAAAAGACCCAGGTGCAACTCACCTAAGTAGTTCACCTTTACCTTGTCTGGAATTTTCAATTTACTAAAAATTTATATTTTAAAGTCTATAGTAGGTGCTTACTAATCTTGTTAGAATTACTACTCTATATAATATATTATCAATCTGAAGAAAAATTTCCTAACAAAAAAATTCAGAAAAACAAATAAGATAAGAAAAATTACAAAAAAAGAAAATATTTTAAAAGAAAACAGATAAAAATATATATATACTAAAAAGAGAAATAAAAATATAATACAAGACTAAAAACTAAAGAACCTATCTACAAAATTAGTATCTGCTAACTAGAATACTTATCTACATGATTGTAGTAATTACATAGAACTCAGCTAATATAAAAAAAACTAATACTAAATATATTTTAATCTGTGCCAAGGCTTAAAAATTATATGCATAAGATATTGTCATTAAACTGCATATCTTAAATTCTCTTTATCATCCTAACTTTAAATCTATATTCTATTCCAAAGTATAACAAATATATTGACTCTATATATTCTCCTAGTCTTATTTCATCTAATTGGTATATAAGTTCTTAAAAACCTTTTGAGTTCTTAATGTATTAAAGCCATATTCTCAAATAAGAAATAAATTACTTTCTATATAGCCATATGTTTATTGTATTCATATTATAGAGTTACTAGATATAGAAGTAGTAAAC
>CAJVQC010001427.1:0-10228 GCA_910592285.1 Racocetra persica
AAAAAAAACTGGTTTTTGGGTCGTGATAATATAATTGGTCCAATGTTCTTGCACCAAATTCTACTACCCATCAGATATAATGTACATATTCATATATTTTTTAATTAAAGTTTCAACATTATGATTCATTTCATTAAAAACACAATCTAATAGTTTTGTAGATAGTTTTTTTCTATTAGGTAATTTAAATGCTGGTCTCGCTTGTTTCCATAAATCCTTAATAGGTTTCATTTCTGGTAATGACAAAAATAGACCACAATGAAATATTGATTTTGCAAATGTTAATTCAAGTTACTTTTGTTTCCTTTTCGTGATGTGATCAACTTTGTACAGCTTTAGTATTGAAGATGAAGATACAAGATCTGATGAAGTAGATATGCTTATTACTGTCTCATTATTGCTTTCTTCATATGAATCACCAAAAAAAGTTTTTTTTTGTGCTAATGATATTTTAGTACATAATCGAACATGTGTACAGACTGCTCTTAATGAATCATTAATTTGCTATTCATATTTGCTATATTTTCTTCTTTTTTGTTTATACCCAGTACATATCCTAGTTTAACAAACAAATTCTATATAGGATCTGGTAAAGTCATCGTATTCTTGATTAGACTAATTATTTTTGAAATGTTTAAAAAAAAAATTATTTTTATAGTAAATAACCATTTAATTTACTTTTTTATTTAATAATGCTTTACTTATGTTGTGCGTCAGTTTAAAAGTTTATAATATTATCTCACATTACACATTATTCTTAATTATTATCCCTTTAATTAGCTAATGTATGTTTTTTTTTTATTATAGTATTTCTACATGTATTAAAAACTTATAGGTATCTATCAATTACAAAAATATTTAAAGCAGCATAAAAATTTCAGATGATGATTTTACCATCTTTAAAGCTAACAAAACTCTGAATTTAACAAATTTTCGTATGCACGTACACCATGCACACACTATGTGCATGCATGATCATATGCATACATATATACTATGCGTAAGGTGTCCATCTTTAATAATAGAGTCAACAGAAAATACATAGCATGAAGAGCTACCAGCAACCTGTGCATGTATCTGAAAAACAACTTAGTATACTAAATAATACTAAATATGAGAGAACTAGAAATTATACTAAAGTTTAGAAACATAATCTTAATAACAGAAAACCAAGATTACAGATTAGCAAATATACTTAAAGAAAACTTTACTGCATTAGTAGCTAAAACTCTAAGGAAATTGAATCTGATTTTATTTAAGCAACTGTTAACAAGTACTGAAGATTAGTTAATAACTTGGCAACAACTAAAGATGCTTAAAAATAGGTTTAGTAAAGATAAAAAGACAAGATAGTTCCAAGCAATAGAAAAAAGAGTTTTAGAAAATGAGAAGAAAAGAATTGTCAAAGCAGAGTTTAAGTTGGAAGGCCTAAATACTTGGATGCTCCAGGTTGTTTCAGACCTATTGGAAGATGATCAAAGAAAAAAAGACTAAATATTAGTTTAAAACACAAAGAACAAAAAAAATAAAAAACCAGTCTTTAGAAAAACCCTCAAAAAGAAAAAGAAGTGAATTTTAACCAAGTACTGAAATACAGAAGAAGACCCAAACACATTATTGATCATATTAAAAAATGTAATAGCTGTGAACTCGATCAAGAGAAGCAAGAAAATATATGCAGAGTATTAATAAAGAAAGAATCATTGCAAGGTTTTATTATGAAATATGTAGATAAACAGAAGGAGAACAACCTGAAAATTAACCAAGAAGCTTTCAAAACAATGCAATAGCTCCCAAGATCTAAAATACTACCAAACGAAAAAGAAGTATATGAAGTTTGTTACTATAATTTGGATATCAAAATTATTAAAAAGCAATATATTAGTAAGAAAATAAAAGATCTCATAAAAAGAGAGAGAAAGCTCATCATCACAAATGATATTTTATACCAACAGATCATTAAGAAGTAGCAATACATCAAATGAAATGAACTAGCTAGAATAGGAGCTAGTTGGGTACAAATTAACAAGAATAAAAGCCAAAAGATAAATGAGGGTTTTTTGAAGCAAAAAACTGGCTCTTATCAACGAAAGCTGAATTGTTCAGAATTTGGTACATGCTTTTTGTGATACCAAGTAAGAAAAAGATGAAGATTTATACAGATAGTATATTAGCAATAGAAGGTATAGAAGGGAAGAAAGTTAAAAAAACAACATAGAAAATCTTTAAGGAAGAAAATTATAGTCTAGTAAGTAGTATAGTTGATTTAGCTAAAATTAAGAAAATATTGTTAGAATTAGTGAAAGTGAAGAGATATAGTAAAAATAGATAGAATAATCTAGCAGATAGTTTAGCAAAATTAGATACTAAAATAAAAAATAAAGATGATATAGTAGAGAAAACTTCCAGAAGTTGAACGTCTTTTTGTATTAGAAAGGCAAAGCAGTAGAAGGCCCTATAAAACAATTCATACAAACAGTTCTTTGTTTTCAAACAAGTTTAAATTAGAAAACATCAACTGCAATACAAAAAGAAAAACTAAATAACACATCAGAAATAAATTACTAGCTGATTCTATAGAGAAAAATTAAAAACCAAAGTGAAATCAGATATACTAGCTTAAAAAAGAACCAGCAATTAGGAGTACTAATCAAGTATTTATATAAAAGATTACTAGTACTTAAAACTTTGGTAGTAGAAGACCATTCCTATACAAGAACTCATATTATATAATTTGTAAGAAAAACAAAAAGAAAAACCAGGTCCATCTAATGAAATATGAGAAATATGAAAAAAAATAAAACGAACTAGAACAAATAGTATCAAATATAGCTTAGGCAATTTTATTTACAGAAATAAGGAGCTAGCTTAACAAAATCTAACTTGAGAATATTTTATAGAAAAGAAAAGATCATAACAAGAGTTGGTATCCTCAAAGGTTTAATCTAGAAAGAGGTCTTTAAAAAATTTCTCGCCATTATAAAGCTGCTAAAAGAAGCAAGAAATTATTTAGAAACAGCAGTAAACTTAGCATAGAATTTTTTCTATAAGAATATCTAGAGGCGTAGATGTTTAGCTATTAATGAATAGAAAAAAACTGCAGATATAAACACCAAACAGAAGAAAAGATAGAAACCAAAAGAAGATTTTAACGATAATGCAAAAAAGCTATATAAGATTATAGAAGAGTTTTTTAATAGTCAAGATCAAACTAAAGAAAAAGTAAAGAAGAAAAAAGAAAGAGAAAAAGAAAAGGAAAAAACAAAAAAAGGTAGTTTGTTATGAGTTAATAAAAAATTATATTATAAATAAAGCAAAACTATTTTGGTATAGTTTTGCAAGCTAGCTTGGTACAGCCTTCAGTACAGATATAAGCCTTATTTGATAAGGCAGACCACTCTTGAGCACCTCTAGAAATAGCCAAGAGATGTCAGATCTATAGCTTAGATAGTTAATATATATATATATATGCTTTGATCTAATAAAAATACCAGCAAGACTGCAAAAAAAATTTTTTTTAATAAATAATACTAAATTAATAAAGACTAAAATTTCTATACTAAAATACTCTATTTTATAATATTACTTATAGATTTTATCTCTTTAAATATAATACTTTACTAAATATATGATTTTTTAAAATTTTTAGTGTCTGTATAAATTGTATTTAGAAAGAATTAACTATATAATATTATTTAAAAAAAAATAAGAATAATCTAAAACTCAAGACAAAAATTATAAACAGTATATCAAAATAAAGTATTATAATAACAAAAATATATAAACCAACTGTCTTTTTG
This sequence comes from Racocetra persica, assembly GCA_910592285.1. Lineage (NCBI taxonomy): Eukaryota > Fungi > Glomeromycota > Glomeromycetes > Diversisporales > Gigasporaceae > Racocetra > Racocetra persica. The sequence goes on from CAJVQC010001427.1 coordinate 3,801, forward strand.
CTTTAGAAAAAGTAAAAAGTTTAAATATTAATTAAGAAAAGATATTTTTTATTAATTGGTGATTTACTAGTCAACCAGAGAGAAGTTATAATATAATGTGATATAGTTTATATATAGAATTTAAAGCTTTGCGAATGTGGGCTACATTATTCTAAAACTTTTTTTATACTAAGTTAACCATCTTTGAGCTTCTAATTGAAGTTGTAGAGCTTGTTAAGAAAAATCTTTTGGTAGTTGAATTATTAAAATCAGCCTGGTAGATTATGAGATATCTTTGAAAATATTTCACTGACTATATAATTTTCTCTTTTAATGATACTATTGCAGTCAGGGGATTTACTAAATATGAATATCAGGTTCTAGAATGATCCACATGCAAATTCTCGAATTTGATTAGCTCTTATTTGCTTTTCTGCCATTATTTTCTAAGATTTTTTTTTACTTTAAGTTACTATTAGAAGTTCGTGAATAAACTTGCAAATAGATAGTATATATCTTCTAGATTAAATAATCAAAAATAATCAACCCAAGTTGACTCTCAGCAAAAAGTAAATGAGACCCGAAATCTAAAGATTTATTTTGTACAAGTCGAATTGTAAAAGCGTAATTTTACATGTTAAGTATATATTTCTATACTTCTATACTCTTCAAAAATGTGTTTTTTTTATATTAACAATAGAATGTTTAGTTTAATAATCTATTATATTTATTACAATAAACTTTCTTTACTAAAGTAAGTGAAATCTAATCTAATCATACCAATACATAAAGAATCAAAAATTTATTTTCTACTTAAACTATGTTAGACTATTAGTAAGTATTGAGAGGACTTATTAGTTAGGGTTTCAAATAAGTTAATAGATCTATACTACGTATTATGTGATGCTACTTGTTTATATTAATTTAGTTAATAGAATTAAAGATCTTATTAATTGATATGGTATTTGGAGGCAAGTATAAGTATTATTTATTAGTCATTATATTTTTTTTTTCGGTGTTAAGGTGAGGTCTTGCCTTGTATCTTTTATTAGATGTTAAATTTTTGCCTTATATAGCTACAAATAATCTTAAGAATACTGGCTTAGACAATTTTATCTACGACCTAAACCTACCAGAGTATGCTACGTTCCCACTACGTATTGGGTTATATCTGGATTTGATGTTCAAACTATATCTAGTTATCCACCGCATTCACTCCATGATTAGTCATTATATTTGGTATTTACTATTACGCAATATCATTAATTTATTTTATTCATGTTGGTAATTGCTAAACATAAGTAAAAATAATTTATTTGTCAAGTATATTTAAGATAAGTTATTGAAGTTCTTGGATCTTTACTATTATAGCTATATCTTTTTTATTTTATTCATATTAATTTAGTAAGCAAGAATTAAATTAATTTATTATTTAATATATTTGACTTGTATGGATTTATAGATATTTATTAAAACAATATTCATGTTAATTTAGTCGATATATACTGTATAAAGATTATTTATTAATCAAAATATAGCAAAATCTAAATGTTCTAAAACACAAATCATTTTTAAAATACTTTATATAAAATTAAAAAAAATAAATACTGTAAATAAATAAATTACTGAATTAAAGAATAATATAATAAAAATATTATTACAATTTTTTTGATAAATGGTTTAAAACAAAATCTATTGCTATATATTATAGTTTTTTCATTATACTTCGAATCTAGATTCTAGAATCATCTGATTAATGATCATCACTAAATAAGGTGTGATCATTAATAACCAAATTCAGTATATTCCTTGACTGTATTGTTAAAAGAAAAAATTATATAGTTAGTAAAATATTTTTTAAAGATATCTCATGATTTACCAAGCCAATTTTAATGATTTAACTACCAAAAGATTCCTTTTAATGAGCTCTACAACTTCAATTAGAAGCTCAAAGGTAATTAACTTAGTATGAAAAAAAGGTTTAGAATAATGCAGCCCACATTTGCAAAGCTCTAAATTCTATATATAAACTGTATCATGTTATACTATAACCTCTCTCTGGCTAACTGACAAATCACCAATTAACAAAAGAATATTTTCTTCTATAAGATAAATATTTTTTGATATTGAATAAGCATTTTTAAATAGTGGATAAGTATCTTAAAATGATTAAAATAATAAATCAGATATTTTTTTACTAAAGAATAAATATATTTTTTTATAGAATAAACATCTTTTACTATAGCATAGATATCTTTATTATAGTATAAGTATTTTTTAATATAATAAAAACACTTTTGCCAATTTGGGTTTATTTGGCTTTGTTTATAATTAATATTGTTATATTGTTCAGAGTTATTCTAGAATATTATTTGTACTTGTATATCTTGGTCTAGGTTCTATTATATTAAACAAACTTATAATTTAAATAAAAGTTATTTATAATTTATATAAATCAATAGATATAGTAAAAATCTACAAAAATAAAAAATCATTTTATAATCTAGTAATCCAAATTTAACAATTCTAATACCATTCAAACTGTTTTATTAAAATAAATTAAATAATATCAAAATTGTTAAATTTGAATTATTAATAGGCAAATCGTGAGTCATCTAAACAAATATTTTTTTTTTATATATATAAATTTTACTATAAGCCTGAATGTGCAGTACTTCTATTTAAAACTTTTTTTTACTAAGTAAATTACTCTTGAGCTTATAACAAAAGTTGTAAAGCTCATCAAAATGCATCTAATGATAGTAAGAAAATTAAAATCGGCCTGGTGGTTCTTGAGAAATTTTTAAAAAACTTCTTTCTTACATATAAAATTTCTTTAAAAAAAATCAATTTTTTTTAAAGAAATTTTATATGTGAAAAAGAAGTTTTTTAAAGATTTTTCAAAAACTACCAGGCCGATTTTAATGTTCTTACTACCATTAGATGCATCTTGATGAGCTTTACAACTTTTGTTACAAGCCCAAGATTAATTTACTTAGTAAAAAAAAGTTTTAGATAGAAGTACTGCACATTCGGGCTTATAGTAAAATTTACATATAAAAAAAAAAATTTGTTTAGGTGATTCACGATTTGCCTATTAAATAACAAATATTTGAATTTAAAGATATTTTATTAAATTTTAACTAACTTACTATCTAGTAAAAGCAGTATCATTTATCATCTGATTATTTTTTATTAAAGGCCTACTTCTTTTCTCTCTCTTAATATAAAAAAATCAGATTCTTATATATAATTTTAACTTTTTTTACTTCTCTTCCTCTAAAAATTACCTGATTTTTATTACATCCCTAATCCAAATTTAATAGTTTTGATACTATTTGATTTGTCTTAATGAGATAGTTCAAATAGTATTAAAATTGTTAAATTTAGATTACTATATTATTAAATATTTATAAAAAATCTATTTGCAATATAGTTTTTTAAATTTTTGTATTTTACTACATTATTCTTTAAACTGTATTAGAAGCAAATTTGCCCTGAATTTAATTAAAAAATTTTTTTTTTTTTTTGGTTTTAAAGTGAGGCCTTGCTTGTATCTTTATTAGTAATTTGAAATAGTTACAATATAGATTGCTATAATGCAGTTACTAAGATAACTACTAAATATAGAAATTTATAAAGCTACTACTATTTGTACCAGTACAAATAAAAATAAAAAATTATATGCAAGAATAAAAGCTCAAACAGGAAGAAATTTATCTGCGACCTAAATCTACTAGAGTGGTCAGGAACTTATCTAGATTGTTATAGTTAAAATATGATTTAAAGAGATACTGTACTTGGCCCAAAGATAGGGCCAGATATTAATTTTCTTTCTGGCTTAACCCACCAGTGGGCAGATTCCAGTATATGAGTGTAATTGGTCTGATTCTTTACATAAATAGGAGTATGTATATATTTTGCATATTCGGTTAGTATTTTTAGCTTGCTAATTAGAGTTAAAGTTATCAGGTAAACTTGAATTATCAGATTAGTAAGTAGAATTGGGGTTGTTACTATATGGGTAGTTTAAGTGCTTTTATTTCCTCCAGTTAGCAAAATTTGTACAATAGGGTTTCCATGCTTGTTTGTATAATTGTTCATTAATTTTGAGTAGTAGGTTAATTATAGTATTGGCTGCTATTTTGTACGGAATATTATAATTTTGAACAGTTTAAATTAATGATCAAGGAATTAAACCTTTGAGAGTTGGTTCTATATAGTAGGAATAGGCAGAAGAGCCATATTATCAAATGCTTCATGTCTATAGATTTTTTAAATTAGATCTTCTGATTCTTTCTTAGTTATGCCGAGTTCAATTGAGTGAAAGTAGTTCAAGATTGTAGATAAGAGTATTTGGTGCAATTAGTAGGGTTAACACAAGTACGCCAGTGTGATAGAGAGTTGGGTAGACTACAGTAGAAGCATTTATCACTGTGAAAGATTTTAGGATATATTGTATAGTAAAGTGAATATGTAGGAAGTTCATTAAGTAATGTTTTAATTTTAAAGGACTTAAGTTGATTAAGCTTAAAACTTGTGAGGTTATATGAAGGTTTTTGATTATGATTAAAATAAAGCTATGTAGATCTTTAGTCTATTTGCCAATTTAGGGAGGACTATTCATTGTTTTGTTTCTGGAATGATCACAATACTAGAATATGGGCTTTGCAAATTGTTTTTACAAAATATCTAGTGGAAGATTCAACTGGGTATTGTTCTTCTTCCCACTGTAGAAAGTAGAATAAGTTATAAATATTGGTATAGTTGAGCTCTAGTGATGTTTCAGATATGTGTTGTTTAGCTAGTGAATTAGCTAGATTATTAAGTATATTGTCAAAATAGGCCTGGACTTTGTGAAAGATAAGACGTATATTAAACGATTTAGTAAAATTAAAAAGTATGTGCCACAGTGGCCATGCATTAAATTTTAAAGTTTTGTTAGGATCGATGGTTGTAGAATTGAGCTTGATAAATTTAGAGATGATTGATTGTGAGTCTGTATAGATATTAATGAGAGAGTTACGTGGGGCGGTTGAGATAGTTGATAAAATAGACAAGAGTTCTGCTTTATATGAAGTAAACTATAGGTGAATCTTGACAGAGAATTTGTTGATTATATTGTTGCTATCATCTACTTGTACCTAGCCTATACCCATAGAGCATTGGTTGGTACCTATATCGATAACGGATCCATCAGTATAAAAATTAAAATTGTTGCAAGAGAAATTGGCTAGTGAGATTTCTATTAATTTGTTTGTTTTGTTACTTGGATAGAAGATTTCAGATGCGAGAGAATGATGAATAGAGATGGATAGTAGTATAGGGGATAGAGAGGGGATAATGGGTATTTGACTGCTATAGAAAAAATAAGGTCTATGTAGTTAGCATTGAATTTGAAAGAGTTAGACAAGACTTTTCTGAAAAATTGTATAGAGGTGATGGCTGATATGTTGATAGTACAGGCTGAGGCTATTCTATTCGAATTGAGGTAGCAGCCAGTGCATGGGCTGCAGATCACAGGTGGAAGTGGGTAGTATTCCGTATTTTGAGTGTTAATATTTGTTTGCTAGTGAGTAATAGAGATTTCATTAGAGTTTGATATGATATATACAGATTTTGCTAATAATAATTTCATTGTTATTAAAAGAGAGTAGCCATGGCTTTGATTTCTTTGGAATATTGTAGGTGTTATAGGCAAAAATATTAGTGCCCTGTTATTAGTATTGTATAAGTAAGAGATGTTGGTATTTATTTTCAAAAACTGTATTTTCAAGTGTTTGAAACCATAGTAGTTCTCGGCCTTTGGGTAGACGCAAGAGTCTAGAGAATAGATGTTTTCACTCTAAAAGAGTAGTATTATCAGCTGTGCAAAGTTGTTCAAGATAAAGTAGTTTTATATTCCTAAGTTGGTGTTTGAAAGTAATATATTTAGGATTATGGATAAGTATATTTTCTAATGGTTGTAAGTTGTGTTGAATTGTATTAGGCTATAAGATATTAGAATTTGCTATGATAGATATGTTAAGGTGTTTGAAAAGCTAGATAATTTTGAAGTTTAATGAGTGTCTATTGGGACCATCTATCATTAGTTGTGGATGCTGAAGTATATTGGTAGTTGACCACAGATTATTTTGTAGTTATTGTAGTCTAATACGGGTAGTGGTTCCTAAGAGATAGGAACTGTTTAGGCGTTGAAGAAAGTTGGTTGTATGATGTTGTAATTGAATATCCCAAATGTTGCAGATATTGTATAGATATGGATTTAGCATAGTACTGTTTGGGATTGATCTTGCAAGATGGGATTTGTACTTTGCTATTGTAAGGTATTTAGATAGAATATTGTTGCATGTGGTATGTGAAAGTACAATATTGTGAATTCTGTATTCTAGTATAGGAATAATAACTGTATTAATAATATAGGTGATTTGTTTGTCTGTAATTTTCTT
>CAJVQC010001428.1:0-10227 GCA_910592285.1 Racocetra persica
AATGCATCTTTTACATCATTGGTATACTATCCTACAATTTTGGCATAGTTATGAGAAGAACTACCACCGTTAAACATTAATATATGAGAAAGATTCTCATGTATGATCATTGGGACATGATGGTATTTTTGCATAGTAAATATAGATAAAATATTCTGATAACATTTATGTGTGAAAAATGTGATAATTCAATTTTGTATATACTCAGGGCAACACATAGATCTTTAAAGATAATAACAGTACTTCTTTCAGGAGAGAAAGATTTTACACTAGGAATTTTTTTAGATAAGATATAACTAAACCTAATATTTTCGTAATATAATATTCTTAGATTACTTGCAATTATTTCATATATATATCTAACAAAAGCCCATTTTGGTTCATCAGGATGATATTCACAAACTATCAAATCATTACACTATATAAATCTAGATCCACCCTTTTTTTTTATATATATGTTTAGCTTTGTCATCAAGAACAAGATTTCCGAGTATATTAGTCTTACCTGTATCACTTTTTCTTGTAACTAGCTTAGCAAATAGCTATAACATTGCTAGATGACCAATACAACATGATGAAGCATGCTTTGTAGCCTCATCAATATCCATAAGGTAAAGTTTCATTGGAGGTAATCTTGTCTTTGAGTTTTTCTGCATATTTATTTTTATATATATTTCTTAATAATTTGTGATAAATATTTATTCAACCTCCATGTATGTCTTAATATTATAAACCATATAACCACAATAATTAACAAGATAAGAAAGATATATGCTGATAGTGGTGACATTAAAGTACTTGCTACAATAGAAATTGCTTCTACCCTTCTATCAGAAGAGGCAAAGCCTCGAGACTATATCTTATCTGGGAATTCGATTCAATCAAAGAAGGAGTATGATTTTTCAGCTATACATAGTATGGAGTCATCTTTGGTATTTCATCACTTACCTTAGAAATAATTTCAGTATCTACTCTTGAAAATGAGGTATAGTTTCGAATCACTGATTCCTCAGATATAGGGGTATTTTTTCTATCAGAATAATCCAGTATAATAGTATCAATTTTTTTAGCTTGATCTACACTTTTTCTATTGTGAAGCAATGGCTCTTTAAATCTATATACAAAATATTAACTGAGATTTTTGTTAAGTTTACTAACTGCAGATATGTCATCAGACTTGATTATAGAACTTTGTTTCTCACTCTGTATATTTTTTTTGTTATCTTTTTTAATTATAGATTCTGATATATCCTTAGATTTCAGACGCTCTAACTTACTAATTTTTAAGACTAATTGAACTATCTTAGATTTGAGAAACTCAATTTTAGACCCTTTTTTTAATAAATTTTTCTGGGATAATCTTAATTTACTTTTTAATAATTTCATCTCATTTTGAAGTGATTTAATCTCTAATTTTGTAGTATACTTAGCCTTGAATTTTGCAAGAGATATATCTTTGCGAGTAATCTGTGATATTAGATTATCTAACTCTGAGCGCAATCATTTAACCTTATCTATAAGCTAGAAAGTATGCTTAGAGAGTTTCTCTTTATCTTTATTAGATTGTTTTAGATCACATTGTATACACTTATTGTCTTTATCCAAGACAGAGTATTTATTGGCAAGTTGATTGCCACACTCTATAGCAATTTCTTAATCTTGATTTGTATAAACAAGCTGGTTTTCAAGCTCTGTTCGGTTGGTGGATATTGATTAGATGGTATACTCCCGAGTTTATTGCCTTTGCCTATATCTGTTAATGTATAAATCTGAGATATATATGCTTTAACACTAGCTCTACTATTATATCAATAAATTAAATACAGGATAAGTAATATTAATAATACCTATAAATTTCAAACTTCCAATTTATTATAATAGAACTATTTGTCTAGATATTTAAAATTTGATACACCTCTATTTTCTTCTGAAGATTATTCTTATATCTTACAGTATCAAGATAAAAAACTATAATATAAAATTATAAATGAATTGATAGCTAAGTATAAAATATTGTCAAAATATATTCATCAAATATAGAGAGAACAGAAATATTCTATTGATCTTATGCTTAATATACAAAGTATAAATTAGAATATACTAATATCAAAACAAGATAAATCTTTAGACTTAGCTTTTCAAACTAATATAACTGAAATTTTACTAGTAGAAAAAAAGAATCTGATTACTAAAAACCTTATTGATTTATGTACTGAACCACTAATAGATAATGCAATACTCAATAAAAAATCATCTAATATAATAAGTTTTTATTGCACTACTTGTAGTTATACTAATCAAATGTTGACTGAAGATATTAATCAAATACTAATAAAAAAAAGAATAAATCGAATAAAGATTAGATATTAATCAATATTTATAAATCAAATAGAATTAGATATTAACCATACAAAGATTAGATACTAACTGATATATCTAAATCAAATATTTATTGAAATAAAATTAGATATTAATCAAATGATCTAGATATATTAAACCAATTTTGGATATTTACCAAAACTAGATTGAAAAACTTTTAAATTTATATCTAACTATTTTTTTTATTTTTTTATAAATAGATTATAACCCAAAACTCTAAAAAATTAGTTCAATATCTGTGATATAATACAACTTCTTTATCAGATGATAATATACAAGATATTATTAATATCAGAAATTCTATGAAATGTGTATCAGAAGCTATAGCTAATAAATATAAAATATCAACAAGGCATGTATATCAAATATAGAGAAAAACTATCTGCCAATAGATTCTAGAGAAGTAGTATCACAACCAATTAATATAGGATCGATATTATCAACAAAGACTAACCAAAAAAACAAAATTAGTATAAATAATATGAATCACTTTAAAGTTTTATCTAATGAATCAAAGAAATTAGAACAATCAAAGATTCGAAACTCACATATAGTAAAAAAAAGTATCTCTTTTGATAATACTTCTAGAAGAAAGATTGATCTTGAAAAATTAATAAAAGATATTAAAAGATTAGCTCCTATATGCCCATCTTTGCCTCAGTAAGCTAAAAGCATCTTTTTGCAAGAACTCTATCTGCATTTAGAACCATATCAAACCACTTTTCAGTTTTTATAAGTTGCTTTTCAAGTAAGTCATATTTTTTTTAAATTCTCATCATTATACATATCTGAAACTTGTTGTTTTGGTTCATTAACCTCTGGAGTCTTGCTAAAAGTTGAAATAGTATAATCTTCTCATATAACTTCATTCAAAATTGATTTTTATTTGAATCAAGAATACTTTGAACCTTTCGAATTCATGTTATATCTAAATATAACATTGGTTTGGGTTTATCATTATTAATACAAGCAAAATTTCTAGTAGCTGTAACAATCTTACTATCTTTGTCCTTTATACTAATTGGCATATCTGTATACCATCTCAATGATTCAGATATATGTTTAGAATTACCCTTTATAGCAAAGTCAGAAGGCTTGCCAGCTTTTCACTCCAGGGTATTAATTGTTGCATCATTCACTCTTCTGAATTTACTCATGCTATCTAAAAAGAAATTAGTGATCAATAGATCATTTATATTACAATGCAAATATTGCAATAATGAAAACTATTTATCTAATTTTGATTCTTCTCCTGAACTATATGAGACTGATATATTTTACATATTGCTAGTGAAAGCTTTGGCAATAATTTATTGTATGTTTTAGGCTAACTAAGTTCTAGAAGTATTTTTTCATTTACCAGTACTTGTTTTTTTTTTCTGATTGAGATAGAGCATGCTATTTATTCTTTTTTTTGTTATATCCACCTTCTTTATCCTCATATTATCTGAATCAAGAGATGTATATTGGGATTGGAAAGGTATTAGAGCAGAAAAGTATCAATATATTAAATTTGATTTAGCTATAGGTTTTTTGTTATCAAGCATTATCCTCCCAAATTGAGATATTATTTTACCGATTTCATCTACTTTCGATTCTATTCTATCTATTTTAGCATTCTGATTTGATAAATATAATTGTTCCAGATGAGGTTTTTGAAAAAGCTTTATAGGATAATTTCTGTCAAAATCTTCTGTACTAAATATACCTAAATTATATAAATGTTGTGTTAAGTTATAATTTTCTATACCTTCTTCTGTTTGTAATGAAGGTAGTAGATCTCTTGGCTATCTAACTGGTTTAATAGTTTGAGATACAGGTACTTGCATTTGTTTAGCTATTTGTGATTAAAAATCAGGTTTTTGTTTTTCTAATAAAGATTAGTATTCAGTTTTTTGCTATACCAATGCATTTTGAATTGCATTTTGTATATCTTTTAAAGAAATTATATGCCTTGCTGTTGAAGAGCTAAGTAACTAGTGGTAAAGAATAGGATACTGGATTTATACTAGATAAGGCTTGTACTTGATTGGCAATTTGACTTGATTCCTCTAGGATCCTTCTACTCAAATTTTGCCTATACTCCAGAGTGTTCAGCTATTTCTAGCATCTAAAATAGCGCTATTTCTAGAAAATTGCTACAAATAGCTAGCTACATTGTTATTGTGCTAAGATATGATTTTTGCTATACATGCAATAATTTTATGACTTTTCTTTTGTTTGAAACAATTAGCGATTTTCAAATTTATAGATAACTGATATTTGAAATTTACTAACAGATAGATTTTCTTTTCAAAATGCCACGAAATCATTTAATTTTAGATAAATATTCAAAATTCAAAGATGATTTTTATCAAAGTGAAGAAACAATTTATTGCATATATTGTAAATATGTTGTTGATCATAAAAAAAAAACATAATTTAGATACTCATCTAAAAACTAATAAACATGAAAGAAAAAAAAAATTGCCGAAATTGGTCAAGATTTGCTTGAACAGGAAAATTTAGTTACTTTACAAACTCAAATAACTAGCAAACAAGAGATTAATATCAACATCATTAAGGCTTTTACTAATGCAGATTTCCTTTAGAGAAAATTGAAAAATTAAAGCCATTCTTTAAAAAATATTGTATAGATAGTATTTATTAATGTTTTTATATCAATTTGTTTGTCTTTATATACTGTATAATATAAATTATTTTATACTATATTAGGTAATACAATTGTAGATGCTAATCAGCTTCGTGAATGATACCTTTCACTTGTTTATAATATTGAATTAGAGAAATTGCGCCTTTTACTTTAAGACAAAAAAATTTGCATTACTGTTGATGAAATGACTGATACATGTAGAAGAAGTACAGTTAATATTATTTTTAGTTTTAAAAAATTTACAAAACTTGTTAAAACAGAATTTTTTTAGTAAGTTAATTTTACTACAATTTTTCAATTAGTTGTTTCGACCATTATCTTTTATAATATACCCTTTAATAATATTATTTTATATATTAGTAATAATGCTAGCTATATAAAAAATCATTTTCAGATGTTTTATTACCGTTAATGCCACAAATGCGTTATAATACTTGTTTTACGCATATTTATAACTTAGTAGGAAATATTTGGCTCGAATATGAAAAATTTAAAATTGTTGATGATTTTGTCATAGCTATCAAATCTACATTCGTTAATGCACCTTTTAGAAAAAAAAGATGGCTAAATTATCTTTCATTATATGCATTAGACGATGATAATATTAGTTTAACTTTACCACTATTACCTGTAAAAACTAGATGGTTTTCTTGGTTTCGATTTATAATTTGGATAAAACCTTATTTAAAATTTTTAATTAGCTTTTATCAACAAGAAAGTAAGCTTTCAGATCCACCAAAAGCTATTATGAATCTTGCTAATTGGATTTCTAATCCTGAAACAGTAATTTATATTGAAATGATTATGGTATTTATTATATTAAATAGAAAGAAGTAAGTTTTTAAAATACATATATATTATTTAATCGTGTATATTTATTAAAAAATATGTTTATATTTAGATTAATTCAGGATTTAGACTTTTTTAAACAAGAAATACACCAGTTGTACCATTTGTCTTTTTCTGAATTGAACATATGTGTCGTGCCCCAAATAACAATTTTCCCAGATAACAATCTGGCCAAAATTATAAATTAATTAGCCAAGATGTTAAGGTTAGATTTGGGCAATTTTAATTTGGGCTGTCCCAATTGGCAATCGGGACAGGATTATCATTTGGGGTACAACATATGCAAGAAATATTATTAAACGGAATAACTAAGCCACAATTTACCAATGAAATGATCACTTATATAAGTCAAAATCATCTGAATATCAACTATTTTAAGCAAATTTTTGAACAAGCTTTTAACTTGGCGCATACTAAATTTACAAAACATATTAGATAGCACGATGTATTGTTGCTTTTTAAGAGTATTCAATGCTTTAATCTTCAATTTATTCGTCATTCTACTTTAAGACATAATTTGTCAAATTATTCAAATATTTCAGAATTTCAAAATCTATCGAGTAGATTAATTGATGAGTGGAAAGTTCATTGTGAAATGGATAAAAATTTTAATATTAATAACAAATTTAGTTTGATTTTAGAAAATTATTGGAAAGATAAATTACATACCTTACCTGTTCTTTCCAAAATTGCATTAATTTATATCTGGGTTCCTGTCTCTGAAGCAGATATAGAATATTTATTTTCAAATTATAAGCATATTTTAGATGATAAACGTAGAGCTCTTACAGAAAAAAATATAGCCAAATTAAATTTTTTGTATTTTAATAGGTGTATTATCAACGAACATGAAGATGATAATGTAGACGAATATGATAATATAGACGAATATGATAGTGATGAATGATAATATAATGTAAACGTTAAGTTTAATAAAACGTAGATGTTATTTTCGTTGTTTTTTAGGCTTTACTACTATTCTAATATACTAACTATATTAAAATCGAATAAATATATTATTTATACGTTGATATTTCTCATAAATATAGACTTTATTATTATTTTAAGAGAAAAAATTAACTATCATTTGTGAAAAATCGAATAAAATTCAAAAATTGATGATGAATTGAGATCATTGCTATTTTGCTATTTTTGCTATTTTTGCTAGCTAGTTTTGCTAGCTAGTTTTGCTAGCTATTTCGACTATTTATAGCTAGACACTCTGCTATACTCTAGCCACATATTTTTTAGGTTAGTAAAAAATATATTAATGCTTGCAGGATTAACAATTCTCATCCAAGTATAAAAATGGCCTGTTAAATGACTTTTAAAAAATTCTAAAACTTGTGTATTATTGTCTGCTACTCTTAATAATAGTAGTCAAATTCTGGCTTTATAGATATCAGAAGTATTGTAGAGCTAATATCTTTCTTAAATCAATCTTTGAATAGCTGATTGTTGATTTCCAACAGTTTCTTGCTGATATTTTGCTCTCATCCAAGCCTATAATGTATCTGGAGAATTTATAGCTAGATTTTCTACTACAAGATTATTATTTGCTAGTACTAGAATATATTTTCCACCTATCATAGATTTTAAAATATTACACTTGACTATATTGTCAAAATCTTCTGCATTTGCATTCTCAAGAACTGTCATATATCCTTCAAGATATGCTTATGATTAAATAACTTTATTCAAGTAATCATCAGATAGTTCTTGGCCCATATAAGTAAAAATTTTGCAAGAGCAGAAGCTATTAATTTTAATACTAGTAAATGTCTAGTATTAGCCATGTTTATTTGATTTGGTGGATTATTATAAAGCACCAAAATTTGTTATTTAAATTTAAAATATTCTGGCACTCTGTATGGGTCATATTTTTCTACTTCTTATATTATTAAAAAATCTATTTTGATTATATTTTAGCAAATCTCTATTGGCTCTACATCACTATAAATAGAGGATATTTCACTGATACAATAACTGAAAAGCAAAATTTTTACATAGCAATTTACCAATATGGGTTTGTTTTTTTGCTATAATATCTATCATTCTGTTTATTTGATTCTGAGTATTAGTCCATAACTGATAAAGTTCAAGCAATGCCTGGTCTTGCTCTTGTATATATATATCATAATCCATTTTATATTTACTAAATCTTGTTGTAGGTTAGTATATTTACGTCAGATTAAGCTTGTTGATTTTTTAATTTGATTTGTTAAAATAGTTTTATCTATTGTTGTATTATTTAGAAATCGGTCTATAGTATTAGCCAATTCAGCTAATGTATCCATATTGTTATTAAAATTATACAAGTCTGAAGAATTTTTATCAGAATCAGATTCATTTTTATTAAAATTTCATGTTTGCATATTTTGTAAAGTCTCTTGTATATTTGTAAGTTCTAATCTATCTTGATATTTTAATAATACTAAAGCAAAATTCTGATAAAGCAGATCTGTAATATGATTTTTTTGTTGGGTTATTTTGTTAATCCTATTTATTTAATTAGTTCTTACCATATTTATTTCTCATTTAAGGTATTCATTCTCATCTACTAATCTGGTTGTATAATCTTGTACTTTAGGTGTATTATCTGCAGATTTTGATATCTCTCATATTCAGGTTTTTAATTTTGTTTTGTATTTATTGAATTCTGATATTAATCTATCTTTATTAAAAATTTCTTTGTCTTTCTTTTTATTTTCTTCCTTAAGTTAGCAAATGATTCTTTTTAATTTTGAAATTTCTTCTATTAATTTTTCTTTCTCTTGTATAGAGAGTTCGATAGCATTATTTAACTCTTTTTCAAGAAATCGTATCCTTTCTTCACATATATCTATAACTCTTTCTAAGATATATAAACATTGTTTAAAATTTCTATTTGATTTAGCTAATTGTGATACTACCTCATAGAGTTTTTGATTAGATTGTTGTAACTCCTCTATGTTTTTTATTACTATAATAAAACAAAGAAATAGAGAAACCTATAATTTATATTAATCTACAGAGGGCCCATAATTTGGATAGAGAGATTACTTTGCAAAAATTTATTATAGGCCTGAAGATTATTATTAGACTGCTGAAAAAATACGTGATACAAGTAGAAGGGTAGATATAACTTTTTATTAGCTGAGATATGTAATTAGTTAAATAAGCAAGCTATTTTTCAAATTCACAAGCTACCTCCAAGGTATATTCCTTGAGTTTCATTTAATACAATTCAAATTCCTAATAAATATCATCAGGCTGATATTCTTTATATGCCTTATAATAAAATTAGAAAAATAATCTATATATTTTGTTTTAATATAGTAGATATTGCTTCTAGGTATAAAGCATCAGTTCTAATTAGAAGTATTATTTCTAATATCGATATAAGCTAGTTAAAAGCTGAAGATGTTAATATAAAAAATATTTTAACTTCTAATGCTATTGCTAAAGTATTTAAAAAATCTATAATGATCCAACATATCCACTTACTTACTCTAAATTATTGTTAACAGATAAGGGTTTTGAATTTAGAAAGGATTGTGAGAGATTAATAATAAAATATTGTGTAAAAATTCAAAAAGCTAATTCTAAATATACTATAGGTATTGTTGAAAGATATAACCGAATCTTAGCAAAAAGACTATTTCGAATACAAGATGCATCAGATTTGCTATTGCCAATATCTGAAAGATCTAGAGCTTGGGTGAAAAATCTTCTAATTATTGTTAAAGAACTTAATAATTCTGTAACTCGACTTCTTAAAATAACTCCTGTAGAAGCTATACAAAAAAATGGGTTAATACTATGTCTTCTTTATCTTGCAATAGTCCTGTTAGATTTGATGAACTTTGATTATCTTATAATATTTCAGTAAGATATTTACTTGAACTAGATGAGTTAGAAGATGAAAGATATTGTGCGACTGATTGTAATTGGTCTCTGAAAGTTTATCATATTAAAGAATCATTAATACAAAAAAATCAACTAGTATTGTACTGGCTTGCAGATAAAAATGACAATGGACCTGAAAGATCATTTGTTTATAAACAATTAATAAAAGTTGATAAGATTGAATATTCACTCAAATAGGTATTATAAGATTAATAGTGAAGTTGGTATCTTTAATACATATTAATTTTTAAATTTCCAAACTATGTATTTTTTGAAAAATTTTATCTACTTGTAATTTTGTTCACTTTTCTACTTTTTCTTCTTGATTAGCTATTTCTAAATATAATTTATATAACTTTTCTAAATTAGTATATATCTCTTTATTATCCCTTAGATTGTAGTAGAATACAGGCAAATTTGCCTGCGTTTTTACACTTTTTTAGCTCTGATTTACTTTT
>CAJVQC010001429.1:0-10227 GCA_910592285.1 Racocetra persica
TCTTTAAAAATATATTTTATTTAGAAAGTATATTGCTAAAATTAATATTTAAGATTTTATTAAAAAATTAAAGTTTAAAAAAATAAATGCAGACAAATTTGCTTGTGTTACAATTTAAGAAATAAATATAATTTACGAATTAAAAATAAAAATTATTTTTATTATTACTCTTATACTTATTGTTGTTTAACTATAATCATGTCTAATAATACTTATTGCTATATATTAATATTGTAATATTGTATTAATTTGCATAATATATTAATATTGCTAATTTGTATATTTGTAAATTTGTATTATATTTTTATATTTCTTGTATAACTATTTTAAACTTTTAGAAGCACATATACCAAAAAACTATTTTGTGATATCTTTAATTTTCAGTTCGCAAATAACAAAATCATATATGAAAATGTACAAGAATCTAAAATTATGCAAATCTTGTAGCATAAAATATAAATTTTTTTAAAGAATTTTATAATTTTTTGTATATATAATATATTACTACCTATAGGATTTGTATAATATAAAATTAAAATAACCTAAAATAATCTAATTTTTATAAGTTAGGGTTAGATAAGATGAAGATATATGAAGATGATAAGAGAAGATTTAATAGTAAAATTATACAAAAAAATTTTTTATTAAAGCACAAAAAATAGTTTTATAGCAAAATTTTTAGATTACAGAAGATTTTTAGAAAAGACAATATTTTGTTTCAATTTTATATTATATCTGATCTTGTATTCTAATTAGTCAATTAAGAGTAGTAATATATCTCTATAGTGATAAATTATAATATTATTTTTTAAAAGTTAAATTTATATTAAAATTTATTATTAAATATTAACTACAGTTATTTTTCTCTATAGTTATATCTTTAGAATATAAAAAATAGTGATTATATAGAAATATGACTAGTATAAAGATTTTCTCTATATAGTTATAATTATATTTAAAAAAAAAGTAGCTATATAGAGGTTTTTAGCAAAATATAATAAATAAAATAAGTTAACAAAAATATATAATTAGGATATTGCATAGTATACAATACTATACAAAACCAGTACAATTATATATAATATATAATTTAGATTATTTAAAAAAGTTATTTATAAAAGATTTTAATAGTTTTTATAAAATAACTCTCTCTGATAATCACTTGTACCAACTAGTCTCTGAAAGCAAGTTGAAGACTCAAGACTAGAAAAGAACAAATAACTTGAAGTTTTTTTAATACAAACTGTTGTCAATAAAATCTTAAATATGATATATCAAGAAGCAGACATTTTGGACAGTTTGCAAAGAGGTTAAGCTCTTTTTTCTCTTGAGTGAACTTCTTTTTGCGTTTGGTATCTAAACCAGTAGAATCTCTAGAAACAGTAAGTGGAAGGAAGACTTAAGTTATTTTGGGAACAGAAGGCTATAAAAAACTCTTGGAATAATACTTCTTGGTTGAAAAACTCGCAAAACTACACTTTTTTTTTGCTATTTTCTTTTTTTATAATTTTTGACAAAAAGTGAAGGATTTGGCTACTCCCTCCAAAAGATTAGCATTGTTTATATTTCTATTTTTAGAAAGTCTTGAGTTATGATATAATGAATAAAGAATATAACAATCATATATAAAAAGAAAATTCTGTTTAGGTGAAATTGAAGTATGTAAAAAGTTCTATGTTTAGATCAGCATTAACTTTGCAGAAATGAATATCTTATATAGCAGACCCAAAGAAGTAGCTTCTAATAATGCTGGTTAATCATAAAGAAAACCTTCTGTTTAATCTCGTATAGTAAAAAAGCAAGATTTGAAGTAAAAACTATAAGAGAATTTTAGGAAAAATTGGCCTGTTATAAATAAAACCAACAATTATATGTCAAGCTTTAAAATTGGTGTTCTAGAATTCAAGGTGGATTTTATGAGAGTTGTAAACTGAAGCAATATAACAGAGATATACAATATTCCAAAGTCATATGTATATAATTTTTAGTCCTTAGTACAGATTAAAGTGCATCTTAGTTTATAAGTTTTCTTTTTGTTAGATAGCTCTATGTATAGATTTCTATGATCATGTAGATAGTTTTTTATCTGGTTAGCAGGTTTTATATCTGTAAACAAGTTCTTTTAGATTTTAGAATAGTCTTTTTAAATTCCTTTATAGTTTGGTCATTTTCTTATATGTTTTTTTTTACTTCCTTCTAGTGCTCCTAGGTCTGGTCTGGGTCTGGTCTGGTCTGAGTCTGGTCCGAGATCAAACCAAACTCAAACTTTAAATTTTACTAATTTCAGACTTCAGACCAGACTCAAACTCAATTGTAGGTTCGGTCCGGGTCTGGTCTGAAATCTGCAAACTAGTCTGAGTTCGAAGTGGTTTTTTATGCTAATTTTTGAAAACAAAGCAATTTTCTCCAACTCTTTCAAAAATAAATAAATTTTCCTATGATCACCTATTGGATGATTTTTGCAGACCCTCATATAAGCATGAATTTTTGTTAGTGATCCTGAGGTAGTTTCTATTTAGCTAGAAATTGAATTCAGCATAAAATTTATGCTCTGGATTACCCCATTTTACTTATTTTGCACAGGTAATACAAAACAAAAAAGGAAATCTAATTTTGTAAATAAACTAAATGTATAAAATAAAGATTTAGAGTTAAGATATTAACATTAGAGGCTATAAGGTTAGTGTGATGCATAATATGTAAAATTTTATTCGGTTATTTTTAATTAGTACATCAAGATCGATTTAAACATTATTTTTTGCGTATTTTCACCTTTTTCTTCTTTTATACGTGTTCAGATTCTTTGTCAGGCTGATCTGGAATAGTCTTTTTGATTAACTATTTCCTCTCCAGGAGTTTGTATTATCTGCACAAATAAGTAGATGCCGGGTGGTAATGCTTCAGCTGCTTTTATATTTTATAGTAACCAAATCAACAAGTTATTGTATAGAATTAATAAGTTATTGATATCAAAAACTTATCATTTTGGTCATTTTTCAAGTATCTCAGAATTTATAGTAATGCAGTTCCAACAATGTCATGCATAGTCCTGATGGTATTTTTATATAACGGTCCTTATAAAAAATGGTACACAGAATTTATAATCAAATACAGTACATAAGATTACAAGAGTATACAGAACTATATGGAATATAACATGGGACAGTACATGGGAATACATGCCCTAAACATGTAAAAAAAAAATGTAACAGTACACGTAATAGTGTGCTTTTTTACATGCTTTTCTGTGAAATTTCCAGTATAATTACATATGAGCTATTTATTATTTCGTGCACATATCATGCATATAAGAAAATTTCATGCAATTATATGTTTATCGACTTTGCTTGCGTGTGACTTATCTGAATTCAATGCTTTGAACGTGTTATATTTCTTGCTGACATGTGTGCTCATGTGTAAAACTTTTTTATAGAGAACTTTGCAATATTCATATAACAAGTTTGTAACATTTATTCCATACCCTATAGTCTGTCATATGATGATAGGCTCTAATACTAGTATATATATTAAAAAAATTAGATTGTTGTATAGAATCGGACATTGCATATTCGTGTACATAATGAATAAATTCTTCACGATCAATGTATCCTGTATTAAGTATAGTATATATAGATAAGCAGGTCAGTATATTACAGACCAAAATTAAAAACTATACTATACTGATCAAAACATCTTGCTGAAATTTATCTGAATCTTGCAAAACTAATAATATTTCTGTTAGCAAAGTCAGTGTTTCAACTGTTTTCATATTTTCTAGTAACCGGATCGATAAGTTATCGAGTCAGAATCAATAAGTTACTGACTTTGCTGATGTCAAAAACTTATCATTTCGGTTATTTTTCAAATATTTAAAATTCATGCGTAGAAATAGCTGTAATGCAGATCTAACAAATTCTATATATATAAACATGTTTTATGCATTATTAATCGACACATTTCATTTTTCAATTTCTACTGATTAAAAAATAGAATATGTTAATTAATAATTGACATGAATTGAGAAATAGCATAAGTTATAGTCCGATTGTCTAACCAACAGCAGAGACCACTACTGTTATACATATGTTAAAACTAGTGATGGATTATATTCATCACAATTGAATCCAATATAAATAATTTAATTTGTAATTGATCACAGAAGAGAGAAATTCACTCTGGATTAGGCACTGTCTTTGCTGTTCATTTAGCCTGTCATATGATTACATAAATATAAAAAAATTCAGACTTAGACTAGTTTGCAGACTTCGGACCAGACCCAGACCAGACTCAGACTTGACTTAAAAGTTTGAATATAAAAGTCTGAGTCTGGTTCAAAAATCAGACCAGACTCAAACTTGACTAAAGTCTGGTTCGAGTCTGGTCCATAGGAGCACTACTTTCTTTATTTTTATTTTACCTTTACTCTTTTTTTTTCTTTTTTACTTTTCTACGAGAAAATATTATCAGATTGGTGATACTCTATTGTAAAGCAATAATTCTGACAAGGTCGGTGAATCCTATCTGTTGATATCCAGAACTCATATCCTTAATAAGTTGAGAATTCTAGAAAGAAAATTGTCACTTAGACAGATTGCTCCTGGGTTATACTCTAGTATAAAATTTTTGGTTTCAGCTATAGTTTTATTGTGAAAATAAAACAAATCAAGAGAATCTTTATTTGAACAGGAATATAGTAGTTTAGTAATTTGTATATAAGCCTAGCTAGCTGAAAGCATTTTTGTAATCTACTTCCGATATATAAAATAAAAGTAAGATTGCTAAAATAAAAAAAAAATATAAAAGATTTTAATATTTAAAAAATAAATTAAATTAAATAAAACATATATCATAAAAATAAAATAGTCAACTCTCTCTAACAATTACTTGTACCAACTAGTACCCAAAAGTAAGTTGAAGACTCAAGACTAGAAGTAAACAAATATCTTGAAGTTTCTTTAATACAAACTATTGTCAACAAAGTTTTAAATATAATACATTAAGGAGCAGATATTTTAAACAGTTTGCAAAGAAATCAAGCTCTTTTTACTTTTTTCCAGATGGATTCCCTTTTGTGTTTGGCATTCAAACTAAAGAAATCTCAGTGAACAGTAAGTAGAAAGAAGACTTAAGTTACTTTAGAAACAAAAAGTTATAAAGAACTTTGAAATAACACTTCTTGATTAGAAAACTTGCAAAACTACAATATTTCTTCACTATTCTCTTTTTTGATTTTTTTTGTCAAAAAGTAGAAGATTTGGCTACTTTCTCCAAAAGATCAGCATTGTTTACTGCTTTTATTTTTAGAAAGTCTTGAGTTACAATATAACGAATCAAAAATATAGCAATTATATATAAAGAGTAAGTTTTGTTTAAGTTAAATCAAAGTACATGAAAGTCCTGTATTTAGATTGACGTTGACTATACAGGAATGAAGATTTTATACAACAGATCTAAAGAAGTAGCTTCTTATAATACTAGTTGACTATAGAGAAGACTTCTGTTTAATCTTATATAGTGTAAAAGCAAGGCATGAAGTGAAAAACTGTAAGAGATACAGGTTTAATAAATATATAAATAATACATAATAGAATCCTTTTATCATCTCGATATCTATCCTTTATGTATTCACTCTTAACCTGGTTTGCTACAGTTATTTGGCGAATCTATAGTAATATAAAAAATGAATGCTAGTACAACATAAAAGATAAATATTAGATAAATAAAGAGTATCTATTAATATCCTAATATTGATACTTTTTATGATAATTATATATCTGTTTTGCTATATATATTGGAAGTATAAAAAATAAATATCGGTAAATACAAAATAAATATTAGCTAAATAAAAAATATCTACTTATACTCTAATATCTATTCTTTATATATCTTTACTTAACCTGGTTTGCTATAGTTATTTGGCAGATCTATGGTAATATAAAAATTGAATACTGATACAAAATAAAAAATAAATATTAATTAAATAAAGGGTATCTATTAATATTTTAAAATTGATCCTTTATATAATAATTATATATCTAGTTGTTACATATATTTGGCAGATCTATAGCAGCATGCAAGATAAATATCACTTGTCTCTACTTAATCTCTTTGTGTTGATTTGAGCTATGATTGTATGTACTTTTTTGTATAACAGTATACCCTAGCTCTGGGTCTTTCTGTATTCTTGATAATAGTGGATTGTAGAAGATTCTCTATATAAGTGAAGAAATTACTTCTTCTTGCTTGATACTGTTATTTATTTCAATATCTTCTGTTGTATCTAGGTCTGTAATTACTTTAGATTGTCTGTTTTCAAAGAAATTTAGTATAAAAGTTACTGTTATTAAGTCTTTTTAGAGCTAATTCTAGTGATCTCAGGGATACTAAGTCAAAAGCTTTTTTCATATCTTGTAATACTAGCCAGAGCTCTCTATTATTGTTCTTTGCATCCTCCATAATTGCATTTATTATTTGCACTGGTTTTTTTGTGGAATTACTAGGCAATCCTGCGAAATTTGGACCTTTTAAATTTTTTTTCTCTGCAAGGACTCTTGCTAGTCGACTGGTTATGATTTTAGTTACGCATTTTCTGAAAGCTTCTAGAAGTGCTATTGGTCTAATATTATTTAAGTTAAATCTCCAATCAGCATCTTTGGAAATAAGATAAATCTGTAAGATTTTCTACTTTAATGGTACCTTTCTTGAGCAAATACAGCTATCTGCAAAGAGACAAAACATCTTCTGTGCTTGTGGACTTGCTGCTTTGATTAGCAAATATATAATTCCTGATGCTCCTGAAGCTGTATTTTTCTTCAACTCCTTTAGCATGCTTAACCATTCTTCTTCTGAGATATCCTGTGCAAGTTCACTATACCAACTTTCTTGTATTCTCTCTATTGGTCTATATATTTCTTTCTAATTATTTTCCCAAAACTTTTGGTTGAAATTGCAAGGTCTAAACTGCTTCTGAAAATATTCTTGTGTCTTTTTGAGAACCTTTTCTAGATCAGTAATAAGCTTTCTTTGAATTTCTTGATCTACAAGAAGTTTATCAATTTGTATTCTCTTGAAAGGCTTTTCTAGAAGACTTGCAACCATTTTGTCTTGCTTGCCATCTATTATCTGATATCTTTTTTCAATATTTTTCTCTATCTCTATTCTCTTCTGACATTTAACCTCATTCGCTCTTTGTGCAAAGAGAATTTTCTACTAACCTTTGAGATCATCTATTAAGTCATATGACCAAACAAATATTATCTTATTAATGTTCATTTTGTGTTGTTGATTTATAAACTCAATTTCTGTGATAAGATCCAATATATTTTCAGAAGTGAGTCCTAATTTAATATTTTTCCTTCTAATATTTATTTAGTGACCTAATTGCATTAAAGAATAGACCAATCTGGACTCTTTAATGTTTTTCTTCTTATTTTGTACCGTATTGCAAATCTTCTTTTTTGGCAGATTGCATCTTGCTGCTACAAGTATTGCTTTACTTATATTGTCCCAAAGTTCGTTTAACTCTGGGGCTTCTTTTCTTTGTTATCGAGTTTTCTTTAATAGTCTTGCTATATTTGTACTCTTTTTAAGTAGACTATCTATTTGTTTTTTATAATTTTCCTAGTTTTCTTCAGATACCTTGTCACAAAGAAAAACTGTTCGTGTTTGTTTACTCCTTCTGCATGCTGTGGTACTCTGAGAAGCACTGAGATGCTTGAGGTCAATTCTGGTATCATTGCATCATGGTCACTATTTGTATAAACGTCTATTTCTTGTATCTCTGCATCAAATAGACCATGCGCAAGTTCTTCAGATACCTATATTTGATCTATTTTTGTACTTATATCTCTGTTTGTCCATGTGAATCTTCTGGTTCTAGGGTAGATCATTCTGAAGGCATCTATAAATTCTTGTTTTTAAAGCCAATTCAAGAGAGGGTCTCATTTAATTTGCTTTAGAATTGGTGTTTTGTCCAATTCTAGGTCAATTATACTGTTGAAATCACCTATTACTATTACTTGTGATCTGAGAGAACAGTTGATGAATTTTTCAATAATCTTTTTTTGTGCAATCTTCTTCTCTTGCTTGTTGTTTGGTAGAATATAGAGCATTATGATTATGATCTCTAGCTGCTTAAGAACTAAGCTTACTAAGATTAAATATTCATTGATTTTGTCTATTTGTTCAATATATTTCTCCTATTGATCACTTATTAGTAAACCAACTCCAGAATCTTTTTTCTTGTCTTTGTTCAAGCTTGCCCAGAAGCTCCTGTATTTTGTGTGTTTTCTGGTTAATTACATCCCTTCTTTGCTAGAGATGTTGGTTTCTGCGACTTCTAAAATGTCTATTGAATTATCTATAGCCCACTCATATACAGAGTCAAATTTCTGAGTATTACTTTTGATGCCGTTGATGTTATGAGTTGTATATTAGGTTCTGTTTTTCTTCTTGTGCAATTTCTATTTATGTTATTTATACTATTCATATTTTCTTCCCAGATCAACATTTACTTGTGTGCTACATTCTTACCCTTTCTGTCTTCTGTATTCACTGATTGGCAAAAGATTATCTTACTATTTTCAATCTTTACTCTATTATCTTCTTGCAGAAAGGGGATAATTCTTTTGCCAGTTTTCTGTAATTCAACTGTTGCTTCTATTTAGTAGCGCTAAGCAATTTTCGGTTGCCTGCTAAGATTTTTAAGACTACGTAGAATTTCTAACAGTATTAACTGATGTTGATCAATTCTGGCTGCCAAATTACTTTCTTCTTGTGAATTTTCACTTCTTAAACCTCTACTTCCTTTTGAACCAAAGTATCCTTTTTTCTTCTTTTTGGAGTTGATATTGTTTTCTTTGTCACTATTAGTTCTGCTATTATAGTTAATCTCTTTGTCATCTTTTGATGATATTGTATTGTGCTCGTATCTTCTTTCTTGTGAGAGATTTATTTCTTTACTACTGGATTCTCTTTCACGGGTTACTTTGCTGTCTGTCTTCTTTTTTCTTTTAGGCATATCTTCTGATAAAGTACCTTTATCTTGCTTAGGTCGTACCTATTGAAGTAATAGGTTGTTGTACCTTACTAGTTTTCTCTTTGCCTTTTCTATTTCCCTTTTGTTCACAAAAGTTACTTTTGCTATTTGCTTCATAAAGCCACTTCTTCTTTTCAGTATATAGACAGCTTTTGCTTTTCTCTCTTTAAGATGTCTTAGTAGATGAGTTTCAGATAAACCTTCAGTGATTCCTGTTAATTTTGCCATGAATTTATGCCTTTTATCACTCTCTTCGTGGACTTCTTTTCCTATAGATATACGAGCTAATCTACTATCCCCTATAAGAAGAGTCTAGAGTATGTTATTGTTTTCTAGAACTTTACTGAATTCTACTACTGCTAAAGCTCTGCTACCTTTCCATTTGATATACATATCTTCTATATCACCTAACTTCTTGTATATATAACGAACTTCTTTTGAATTTATATCTTCTGGCAGATCCTAGATTGTCTGTTGTAGTTATACCTTCTTGATGGTTCTGGATTTGTATTGTGGAATCCTTCACCTTGATAAAAGCTTTTTTTGATCTCTTGGAGAAATCTTTTCTCATTGTTATCTTTATCTTTGTAATTGGAGTTTTGCTTCTCTTTAGGTTTATTGTCTTGGTTTCTTGACTTGAATCTTTGAATTTCTTGATTCATTATCTAATACCAGAATTAAGCGAAGCCAATCTCCTTTCTTTTGTATCCTCTTGATCATTTCTTCTCTGCCGTATTCACAATCAAAATCTATCTCTACCTAGCTGTTTCCATTTGTGAATACTTTCTGTACTGACTTTATGTATTTATCTTTGTTTAACATTCCTTCTATATTTTTAATTCTCTCTTCAGGAGTCTCTCCTGGTACCTTGAAGGCTAGAGCTTTTGTATGGAATGATCTGTTTCCTTTATATATTCTGTTATTAGGCGACCATATGTTTTGTTCAATTGAGTCTCCTGTTATAGTAATTTGCTGTCTTCTTCTTGCTTTGCCTTTATTTGTTGAGTTTCAGATTTGATGTTTTCTATAACATCTTGTATAATACTGTCTATAGGGGTTTCTTCGTCTTTTTTGACCTTTTTGCCTTTGGGACTACTTTTATTAATGACTTCTCTTAGTTCTTTCTTTAAGGTTTGAATATTCTTTGTTGTTTCTTCATCTTTAATATTTATATCCATACCCTCTACTTG
>CAJVQC010001430.1:0-10220 GCA_910592285.1 Racocetra persica
TATTATAAGATATTATAAGATTTATTATAAGATTTATTATAAGATATTATAAGATATTATAAGATTTATTATAAGATTTATTATAAGATATTATAAGATATTATAAGATTTATTATAAGATATTATAAGATATTATAAGATCATTTTGTGTTTTTTTTCAATTATCAAGATATTTAGAACCAAATTATTATCCTATTAAATTCAATGATCAAATTCAATTAGATTCAATTATTAAATTATTAAATTCTATTAAATTAAATTCAGTTATGACGCTCAATTAAATTCAGTTATGATAATTAATTCAGTTATTATATTCAGTTATTATATTCAATTAGATTCAGTTATTAAATTAATTAGATTTAATTATTAAATTAAATTAGATTCAATTATTAGGGTTCAATTATTAAATCCAATTAAATCCAATTAAATCCAATTAAATTCAATTAAATCCAATTAAATCCAATTAAATCCAATTAAATCCAATTAAATCCAATTAAATCCAATTAAATCTAATTAAATCTAATTAAATCAAATTAACTTCAATTAACTCGAAAAACCAGATTCATCGACATACAATTTTCCGGAATTTCAGAATTCCAGAATTTGGAATCAAATCTATTATTAAATCTATTCAACTTATTTAACTTGTACAATTTAACAATTTTGTACAATTTAACTTGTGCAATTTAACTTGTACAACGCTAAAGTTCAATGTAAATATGAATCCTTTGTTTTTTTGTTTTTTTTCTGATCATAAGACTTATAAAACCTTAAAAGATTTGTAAAGATTAAAGGGTACGTACGTACGTACGTATATACCGATACGTAATTATTGTATTTAATCAATAAAATTCAAGTCAGACAAATAAAAGAAATTTTAGGAAATTGTAAACAATTTATAAAGCACGAATCATTAATCCTTTATTCTTTGTTTGCGCACTTTATTTGTGATCGTTGTATACACTTGAAATACACACTAAAACTGAAATACACACTGAAATAACGTACACTACACACTATATAGCTATATAGCATTAAATATCTTAAATTACGTATATATAAGTTATATAGCGTTAAATATAAACTCGTACGTATTAAATAATATTAAAATACTTGAAAAAAAAGATTCATATGAGAAGCTTCTTTTTAGGTTCTTTTTGTTCTTTATTAAAAAAGTTTAAATGAAGAGGATCTCACCTATCGTATATTGTTTATTGTTTTTTTTTAAAAAAAAAAAAATGTACGTACAAAGTGTAACAATTTTTAGACCATGCGATTATCCGGTTGAGGTATAGGGTAACATTTAGGCTTACATATTAAAGGGCAAGATCAAACTCCGAAGTGATACAAAGTTCAGGGTCGGTTTATTATACTAAAAGGGTATATTTGTAATATTTGTATAATTTAGTAATAACGATAATAATTGTATATATGTATAATAATTGTATTAAATTGTATGATATTAATAATATAGTACGTATAAGTAATATAGAAAGAAACAAAAAAGGCAATTCGTTAATGGAAACAGTGATGTAATACTGTAATATCTGTAATATCTGTAATATATGATTAAAAATAAACTTAAAACCTTATCACACCTTACGATTTGGCGGTAAATCATTTTGTTTGCCAAACTTCCAATAATTATTATAATATATTATATAATATGTAATAGGTCAATTATAATAACCATAAATAATTAATAATTAATAAGATAATTAGAATAATTACGATAATTACAGAATTAAATAATACATAAGATAATTATAATAAATAGATAAAAAAATTATGCCACGCTTGCCTCATAGAACCCATTTTTTATGCCCGAAATTACAGGAAGTGATCCGACTCGCTTCTGTAAAGCCGATACTTGAGAAGGTGACATTGTTTTCTTTGAGAAGGCCGATAAAAAAAAAACTTTATTTTGGAAAAACTATTGATTTGTTTTACATTTATGGAAATTATTTGTCATATGATTTATTTTCATGCATTTTTATATTCCGTCTTCAGCGCACGAGCCTTTAGATTACAAAAATACGCCGTTTAATACTAACCATTTTCTTTTTCATGGCTATAATTAAAAGAAATATGAGTTCCGCATTGTTTACCTTCTTTATCCTAGTCTTAATATAGATTTTAATTATAATATACGTATCATAAATTGCTATGTCAATTAATTACCTACTAATCTAATATATCTAATACAATCTAATAATCTGATAATTGTTAACGCTAACACTAATAAAATAACACTAATAATAACACTAATAATAATAACACTAATAAAATAACACTAATAATAACACTAATAAAATAACACTAATAATAACACTAATAAAATAACACTAATAATAACACTAAAAATTCAATAATTATACTAATAATTAATAACGCTAACACTAATATTACTAATGCTAATGCTAATCATTGCTAATAATTGCTAATAAGTGCTAAGAAGCGCTAATAAGTGTTAATAATCACAATAATCACTAATAATCACTAATAATAGCATTTCACTAATGATTAAAGATCCTTCTTTTACATTTTTGCAAATTTTGTTCACCGAAAAAACAGGATTAACAAATCATATATAAATGAGATCACTTGGCCTTACCGCCACTTTTTATCATTTTTATCATTTACAACTCCTTAATTATTAATCATTTGTATATACTAATAAATCAATTTGTACTAATAATTGACTAATTCGTATAACATACTAAATATAACATACTAAATACGCTTCAAGTATTTACGCCCTTCTCGGACCGAACTAAAGTATTAAACAAGTAAATTACTTTTTCGTGATATTTCCGAAGTATTGTCAATCTTTACGGTACTTATGTACGTCCGTCTTTACAAATACGAAATACGTACGTACGTACGTACGTATGTGTACGTATATCTTCTGTATAACCATCAAACAATAACTTTTATTATCACATCGCCGATCATGCTTTTTAGTTTTAAAAACAAACTAATTCAAGAAGTCTTTTGTTTGAAAAAAGTTGTTCCTCTTATCTTTAGTTTCCATATTTGTATAAACTTTTCTAAATATTAAATTTACCCGATCTTATTTTTGTCGTATTATCATGAGATCTATATCATTTCCATCATTAAAAAAGTCTATTGTTTCATTACCCCGCTCACATTTTTTATCTTAAAGTTTAGGCTGGGTTTATAGTTTGCACCAATCCCAAGAATGAATGATTATTTCTAAAGATGGTTTTATTTCATTGTGTTAATTCATATTTAATCATATTTAATCAAATATCTGTGAACCATGCGACGGATAACTGCAACGGATAACTGCAACGGATAATTGCAACGGATAGCTGCGACGACGGATAACCGTAACGGATAACTGTAACTGATAATAATAATTGCAACGGGTGACTGCAATGGGTGACTGCGTGACTGCAATGGGTGACTGCAATGGGTAACTGCAATAAGTAACGCAATGGGTAACTGCAACGGATAACTTTGATTATTTTATTTCTTATTAATCATATATAAATACGTACAGTACATGATCAGGGAAACAATAAATCAAATTTCTCGTAGTTTGCAAAATTTTTCTCTCATATTGTTTTTTAATCGTTTGTTTTAAAATCTATTGTTAAATATTGTAAAAAAACTCCCCACCCTTGGATTCCTTCTAGATTCTTTTTTTAGTAACTCTTTTCTGCGTAGATTAAATGTTCTTTTTGACAGATTGATATACATTTATAATTATCGTCATTACTAATTAAAGTACCTAGTTGATTCATCTTATTAATCTTTGATTGGTACGTACATGAATATTGTTTCATCATTGTACATCGTATTACTCTTAATTAATTGGTCTTTAACCTTTCCTTATTATTTTTTAAAGTCACGATATCGGATTAATTTTAGGTTTTATTGTTCGCTATCATCAATTTATCATTATAATATATTATGAAAATTATGAATATACTTGCTTGCGTGCGTGCGTGCGTGCGTGCGTGCGTGCGTATTGGTATGATTATTATTATTATATGATACGATTATATCTATGAATATACGTATATATCTATATGATACAAGTATATATAAGTATCAGATACATATATATAGTGTATAAACATTTATATACGTATATATATGTTTATATACACGTATATAGTATATAAACATATACATATATATATATATATATATATATATATATATATGTATGTGTATATATATACACATATATATATATACATATATATATACACATCTATATATACACATATTATATTAATATATATTCTTATCGATAATACATATCAATATATATATATTTCGTTATATGAACTGGTTTTTTAACCTAATATTTCTAAACCCAATAACGATATCCAATAACGATATCCAATAACGACAATCCAATAACGATAATCCAATAAATATTGTAAATGATAAAAAAAAAAAATGATAAATGAATAAGAATAAGTTGCACATACGATTCAAAAAACTAACTTTTTGTGATCCACACACAGATTCCAAAATTATCTTTTTTGTTTATCTGTCCATTCATTCATGTTTCAATAAACTTTCTAACAAAACTGGTTGGATACCCTAAGTATCATCAGCCGCCATTATCTAATATAAATAATTGTAACAGGTAATCTAAAAAAACTTTCAATTTTGTACCCATTTTATGTATATATTTAAATATAGTTTAATATTCTGTATAAATAATTATACTGTGATCTCATGGAAAAAATGGAAAAATAACAAAACTTTAATATATGCGGAAACAGTGTCAAAGACAATAACTTCATAAATAAATATACTTTTAATCTAAAATGAATAAAGTTCGGCAGATTCTTATAACGAACAAATCTTTTTTCATTATTCATCTATTTTTGTATAAATACATCAAGTGTTCAATTGTCCGTAGTGTGTTTTCCCCCCTTTTTTTATTTATTATTATTATTATTATTATTATTATTATTATTATTTTATGACTTGTTAAAAAAAAAAAAAAAACACCTACGTATATATATATACTCTATATATATATACTCTATATATATATACTATATACACTGGGAAAAAAAAACTACTTTTTTTTCGTATATCGATATTGATTGTAATTTCACGAAATATCAATTCCTCTTTAATTTTTTTCTCTAATTCTTTTTTCGACCGATCTTTCTTGAACTAAAACTTTTGAGAAATTCCTGAGAAATTCTTGAGAAACTTTTTTAGAAGCTGCAATAAAGAAGGTAGGCAATGTATATGTCGTTTTTAGAATATAAACGTCATTTTCACAAAAGGTCGTGAAAAACATAAAGGGGAATTGCAGACAATGTTTTAGAATTCAATCACGATGAAAATAATCCGATTTGGCCACGATCCTTTGTTTCTTATACATGCGATTTTATCCTTTGTTTAGAATATGAATTTAAGGTTTTTCTTTCTTTGAACTATTACTGACAATCATATGTATTCCCCCTTTCTTCTTTTTGTCCTTCAACTTCCATCTTTCTAAAAACATTCAACAATTTTTCTAAACTTTCAATATTTTCCACGTCTTTTGATCTTCTTTTTGATCTTTTACTTATTTTATCTGCAGTTCTTTTGATCAATCTGTCAATAAGAATATCTTAACGCCAAATATTACGAGATAACGAGATTACGAGTTAAAAAAAAAAAAGAAGTTTTCAATATCGTTATTAAAAAAAAAAATTCATCTTACGTAGTTGGTATGTATTTTTTATATTCAATCATTTATGCCTTAATCTTGAACACTATGAATTATGAATTATGATAGTGTGATTACACAATTACTACTGTATCCCTCGATGTTGACATAACACATACGTATTAATTTAGCAACAACACAAGATGTTGAAAAACATTAATTGGTGCAATTATTATATTTTATCACATTTTATCATTTTATCTTCCTCCCCCCTTTCGTACTTTCCTATTTAATTCAATTTTAATTTCTCCCATTATTTCTTTCTTTTCATTCTCATTTACACATGATCAAGTATTGTATTCGTATTTCTCTCGAAATTCCATGTTGTCGGCTTTGGATAAAAACATCTTTTATAATAAGATTTCAATTGTCAATGGTTAAATGAATTTTAGTTTTTATGATTCGATTACCTTATTATTACGGAAAGGAGATGTCATTTTCGTTCTAGTTTCGTCATAGCTTGATTTTTTTGAAACAGACAAAGGGTGAAATATTAATATAATAATTGTTAACTTTTCTTCCTTTGTTCTCATTTTTCCTCGTTGTTTAAGACCTGTCATTCTTCTTTTTTTTTTTTTTTTTCTTTTAAATTACCTTATCAAGACCGTTCGCAACGAAAAAAAAAAAAAAAAAGACTGACATTTTTTTTTTTTTTCTTTTGAAAATCCTTCTGAAAATTTAAATTCACACAATAGTCGTTATAAGTAATTTGCTTCTTTTTCGCAATGTCATCTCACAACCATCACGGACACGATTCTGCTGCGCCAACAACTCCTCCTGTTTCTACAACTTCCACAACTTCGTCTAATATCGGCCTGGTTAAAGAAGATAATCGTCAACCTTCTTCTCCTCCTTTATCATCTCCTACAACTCCTTTACAAAATTCTATTGATTCTCTAAAAGTTGATTCTTCTTTACCTTCATTTGCTTCTGTATTCACTTCTAATAATAACAATAATGACAGCGATGAAGATGAGATTGATGAATTATTACCACAACAACGGAAATTACGCAATCAAAGTCACAATTCTGCTGATAATTATCTTTCTTCTCCGATAACTAATGATACTTCTCCTTCACTACTCCCTCTTTCTATTGATAATGCTCGTTCGGCTGCTAGTATTTCAAATCTGATCAATCATGATGACGATCATCATTCTTCTGTTTCTCCTACATCACAAATTAGTAGTAGATCAATCTCCCCATCACCTGAAACTCCTCGTAATAATGTTTCCATATTAAATGAACCAAGGTTTATTAGTATAGAATTTCATAACACAAATAACTCCGATTTTTCTTCTCCTACTACCACTAAAAAGAAAAGAAAAAGTGGTCACGATGCCGATGATGATATATCTAAAAATAAACGTATTTCTGATTCTTCAAAAAGGCAACGTAAAAATGTACATAAATCCTCTTCAACTACTTCTGTATCAAATACTCCTATCTCTGCAACTTCTATTATTGATGAAACTGATGACGTCACCACTTTGAATGGTTCTATACCTCCTTCTCCGGTTCCTTCTTCAGGATTTGACGAAATGATTCTTGATGATCAAGTTTCTGATGATTTCCCTTCTGCTACTTCTCCAACAAATACCAATGCAAATATTACCTTTTCTTCAAAACAAAATCGTAAAAAACCTTATATTCCTCGTCCTCCAAATTCTTTTATTTTATATCGTCAACATCATCATCCTCTTATTCTTAATCAACATCCTGGAATTAATAATTCCGAAATTTCTCGTATAATAGCTGATCATTGGAGAAATTTATCTGATCATGAAAAAGATGAATGGAAAAGAAAAGCTGAAGAAGCAAAAGAACGTCATATGAAAGCTTGGCCTGATTATAAATATCAACCTAGAAGAAGAGTGGTTGGTCCAACTTTTAAAAAACCATTAAAGGGTCCTGGTGCTCCTACTAAACTCGATAATGTAGGTGATTTTGATACCGGCTCTCGTCGTAATATTAATGATCATGTGAAACCAAATATGGATAATTTCGTTATGGAGATTTCTAATTCTTTTCAAAGAAAATCCAGTATTGCTGATGATATCCCTATTAATGATTCCCATGATTCACGTGAGTTGACGGATATAACTTCTTCTCAAAGGAAATCAATCATAATAATTGAGCGTGGTTCAAAAGAATTGAATAAAATAGGTGATTATAAATTATTATGAAATTATGAAATAATATTTTTTTGATACATTCATTTATTCACTTTTTTTTTTTTTAATACATATATACATATATATATACTCATTAAATAGAACGTAATAAATCGAACAATAAAAAATCGCCTACTCCGGATGCATTCAAATCAAAGATGTCCACTTCTCCTCAGAGACAAAATTCTACTTCATCGCAAATTACGACACGTTTACCTCCTCCACATACTTTAGTAGCCCCTCCAATGCAATTATTACCACCCACACAACCTACAATGATTTTGCCTAATACGCCTTCTCCACCTTCTGCTACGGCTCGTGGTGCGCTTATTGTTCTTGAAGGTTGTGAAGATGGTACAACTGCTTTACAATCAACAAAATTATTGGAATTTTTAAAAAATGAAGGTATCAAAGCTCGTTTGTGGAAATTCCCTGATACCTCAACTCCTTCGGGTACTGCTCTTAAAGCTTATAGATCAAATAATCGTCAACCACATCCAAAGACTCTTCATTTACTTGTTGCTGCTCATTGGTGGGAACTTATGCCTATAATGAAAGAACATCTAATTAATGGCACAACTTTGATAGTGGATAAATATGTTTACTCATCGATTGCTGCTTCTGCTTCGGCAGGTTTAGACCTCAATTGGTGTAAAGCTAGTTATGTGCACTTGTTATGCCCTGATTTGATCTTTTTCTTAAATGTAGAAAGAGAATCAAATGAATTAGATCAACAGTCTCAATCTCCGCAATCAACTCAACTCCCTCATGTTAATGATATGCTTGGAGCTAGTAGTAATGATGATGAAAGTAGACGTGCATCTGAATGGCAAAAAAGATTACAAGATGCATTTGCTCGATTGGCAGAAGTTCAGTGGAAGGTAATTAATTATTAACAGTTAAAATTATACTCTTCAAAAAAACTTTTAATTAAAATTCTAATTTTTTTTTATAGATTTTGGATGCGCGTAAATCAAATACTTTGGTTCATACTCAAATACTTGAAGCTTCAATTGAGGTTATTGAAAGATGTCGCAAATACACAACTGGTTATAATAGTAATATTAATAACTTTATGCCACAAAATCAATTTCTTTTTCCTCCACCCCCACCAAACCAATCATCATCATCCTCACCACCACCACCTCCATCACAACTTTCACAATCTGCATATGTATTACCTACTCTAATGTTATAAATATTTCCCTACCATTAATCTTTTTTGTTTCAAAAAAAAAAAAAAAAAAAAAAAAAACATTTATACATCATTTGTTTCATTTTATATTTGTAAAATTTTTTTTTAATTCTTTTTTGACACCATTTTTTTTTTTTCATTATACATATATATATATATAACAAACAACGTGTAAAAAAAAATCAATTAAAAAAGTCATCCACTGTTTATAAATTCAAATACATATTTTTTGCCATCATACAGGAATATTACGTATAATTGTGAATACGTACGTATATTTATAACTCTAGATTACGATTACTGATAAAATTAAGTGTAAATTTGTCGCTATAAATAATGATAATAGCGATAGTACGTAATATAAAATTAAATGATATACACGTGATATTAAGTATACTTATAAAAATTATTTTAGTATTAGCGTTAGGGCGCTTATCTATTTATACATTATTGTAAAATCTTGGTAATTTAAATTTTCGTTGCGCCTTCTCTTTAACACTGCATGCTTAAATTTGTTTAGTAATGCTACGCACATACGTATCTACCTACCTACCTATGTGCCTAATTTATTTATGAAATCGCGTTTTAACCTTGTATTCCAAATCAGGATTATTCTTTTTTTTTTGCCAAACAATTAAAATTTTTGATTTTTTGAATCACATGAATAGTCGCAAAAAAAAAAAACTTTATGACGGGTATCATCTTTTTGTAATATTTCATGTTTATTAAAAACAACTCCGTATACAAATATGTAGAATATATTAAAATCATTTTAGACATATATCGATATGATTAAACTACGATTAATAGATAATTAAGCATCGCACCATGCAATGCGCTTGTATATCGCATCCCAATAATTCACCAATCGAATTTCGAAAATTATTTTTGTGTCTATAATCACCTAATAATAATGTAATGTTATGCCTATAGATTGGTGAAACTAAATAACACTAATGAAACTGGTAACGATCTAAAAC
This sequence comes from Racocetra persica, assembly GCA_910592285.1. NCBI lineage: Eukaryota > Fungi > Glomeromycota > Glomeromycetes > Diversisporales > Gigasporaceae > Racocetra > Racocetra persica. The sequence continues at coordinate 10,066 of CAJVQC010001430.1, forward strand.
CTGATTTGCTGTTATATAATATTTAATTTTGGCCTGATCTGCTATAATTCCAAATTTTGATAATATCAACCTGCGTTGATATCAACCTAAGCCACAAAACAAATTTTTATAAATTTTTATATATCAAAATTCCTTCATATATATCAACTTTAATA
>CAJVQC010001431.1:0-10219 GCA_910592285.1 Racocetra persica
AATGCATTAACTAAAAACACAAATAAAGGCAGTAGCCCCGTAATATCGGCCTTAGTAAATAAAAAAAAAAAAAAAAAGATACTAGTTTTTGAGTATTTTTGCTTTTTTCTTTTTTTTGCATATGTTTAGAATTCATATTGGGCTAATTTGAAATAATCAAAATTTGTAATCTCTAATTGACTATTTTTTTTCTAAAGGTTTGTATTTCATAGAAAGAATTTTGTTTGATTGGTTAATTTTTGTAGATTAACCTGTGATTTTCATAATGATTAGCCAATCAAATTATATAATTTTTAAAAAATTAGTTAAATATTACTAAAAAATAACAAAAAAAAATTAAAAAAATTTACCAACTAATAAATATACACAAAAAAATTAATCATATATTTAGAAAATAGATAGATATACATAAAGTGAGCAAATATAATATTTTTATTATTAATAAACTCAAACTTACTAAAAAATCTATAATATATAATCTAAACTAAAAATTTTATATTTAATAATCCCAAACTATAACAAACTATACTAAAAAAACTATCTAAATATATTGAAATACCTGAATTCTTCATCAATTAAAAAAACTTATTTTAATTAATTGCCAATTCAGATAAGATCAATACTATAGCTATATTATTACTATATTTGAAATTGGTGATAAACAAATAAGTAAACAATATATTAGTAAATCCAATATTAACCCTTATAAAAAGTTTTTTTTATACTAAATATTCAACTCTCTCTAACAATCACTTGTACCAACTAGTCTCCGAAAGCAAGTTGAAGACTCAAGACCAAAAATAAACAAATAATTTGAAGTTCTCTTAATACAAACTGTTGTCAATAAAGTCTTAAACATGATATACCGAGAAGTAGACATTTTAAACAGTTTGCAAAGGGGTCAAGCTCTTTCTTCTTTTGGGTGAACTCCTTTTTGCATTCGGCATCCAAACTAGAGGAGTCTCTAAGAACAGTAAGTAAAGAAGAACTCAAGTTAGTTTGGAAACAAAAGGCTATAAAGAGCTCTTAGAACAACACTCCTTGGTTGAAAATCTCACAAAACTATACTTTTTTTCTGCTATTTTTTTTTTTATAATTTTTGACAAAAAGTAGAAAATTTGGCTACCTCTCCAAAAGATCAGCATTGTTTATATTTCCATTTTTAAAAAGTTTTGAGTTACGATATGACAAATAAAAAACACAACAATCACGTATAAAGAGAAAATTCTATTTGGGTTAAATCGAAGTATATAGAAGTTTCATATTGGATCAGCTTTGACTATACAGAAATAAAGGTTTTATGCAATAGACCCAAGAGAGTAGCTTCCAATAATGCTAGTAGACCATAGGAAGACCTCTGTTTAATCTTATATAGCGAAGAAGCAAGGCGTGTTATGAAAACTGTAAGAAGATTTTGTAATTTGGAAAGAACAGCTTGATATAAATGGAACTGATGATTATATATTAAGGCTTTAAAATCAGTGTTCTAGAATTTGAGGTAAATTTTATGAGAATTGTAAACTGGAGCGATATAATAGAGATATACAATATTCTGAAATCATATGTATATAATTTTTAGCCCTTAATACAGATTAAAGTGCATTTTAGTTTATAGTTTTTTTTTTGTTAGATAGCTCTATATATAGATTTCTATAACTATATAGATAGTTTTTTACCTGGTTAGCAAGTTTTTATATCTGCAAACAAGTTCTTTTAGATTTTAGAATAGTTTTTAGATTTCTTTATATTTTGGTTGTTTTTTATTTGTTTTCTTTTTTTACTTTCCTATTTTTGTTTTGCCCTTATCCTTTTTTTTTTTTTTTACTTCTCTACAAGAAAGTGTCATTAGATTGATGACACTCTATTGTAGAATGGTGATTCTGACAAAGTCAGTGCTTCTATCTGTTGATATCTGGGGCTTATATCTTCAATAAATTGAGGATCCTGGAAGGAGAAAAATTGTTGTTTAGGTGGGTTTCTTCTGGTTCATACTCTAGCGTAAAATTCTTGGCTTTGGCTGTGGTTTTACTGTGATAATAAGACAGATTGAGAGAATCTTTATTTGTACAGAAATATAATAGTTTAGCAATTTGTATATAAGTTTAGCTAGCTAAGACCATTTTTGTAATCTACTTTTGATAAATAAAATAAAGATAGGATCACTGAAGTAAAAAAAAAAAAAAAAAAAAGTTGCAAATTTTTCAAAAAAAAAACAAACTGCAAAAATAAAATTAAAACTAGAGTTAAAAGCCCAGCTAAAAAAAAAACAAGCTGCCAAAATTAAAACCAAGTTAGATCAAAACTGGAACAAAAGATTTCGAAAACAAAAAAAATTTGACAATGACAATATAATGAAACAAAACTAAGGTCTCTAATAATATAATTTAAGGTAACTATCGATTTCACTACAACAAACTAAGCCAAAAAAAAAAAATCAGAAAAGAAAAGAAAAAAAGAAGCAGTAGATGAAATATCACAAGTCTTATGAAAAAAAAAGTGCTAAAAAGACTCCAAGAAGAAACAAAACCTAAGATTGTATTAACAACCCCAGTAGAATAGTTAATAGAAGTAATATATTTAGCAAATATCAAAAATTTACAGTTTAATAGTAAAATATAGAAGAAAAAAAAAAGTTTGTTTACAGAATAGATACACAAGGTAAAATCCAAATAGAATTTGGTTAAGAGCTTGTTTTAAAATATACCAATATCCAGATCAAAAGAAGCCAAGAATTGAAAAAAAAAAAAAAAAAAATTATATTAACAATAGTAAAAAAGATCATTGTAGAATATTGTAAAAATTAAAAAATTTTTAAAAAAATACAAAAAAAACCTAAGAAGAAAACCAATTTCTAGAAAGAAAAAAAAAGAAAGAAGATAAAGAAAAAGAAAGAAAAAGATTACTATACTTAGCTCATGAAAGAAAGAAAATTCAAACAAACAGATCAAGATCCAAAAATGAGTGGATCAAAAAAAGACCCAAAGTACTTAGAGAAAATAAAATTTACAAAAGAATACTCTTGGAAAAGGCTTTTAAAACAAGCTTCTGAGAAGAAGAAAGAAAATATAAAGCTACGAAACAGAAAAACAAGATTGTAAAAAAGGTTATAGAAAAATTTTCAAGAGCTGAATCTCTAATTAGAAAAGACGTGTTAAACTAGAAAAAGAGGAAAAAGAAATGTAAATTCAAATAAAAGAATTTTGGCAATAATCTTTTGTTGAAAGAAAAAGTAGAATTGTTTATTATTAGAAAATTAGATTTAAAATATAGTTTTAAAAAAAAAGATAGTTTAGAAAGAGAACTTTGTCAATCAAATATAGTTAAAAATTATTATTTTTTTTTGGTTTTAAGGTGATCTCTTGGTTGTGCTATGCTTTTATTGTTTTTAGACATCATTATACATATTTGAAGAGTAATTTAGTCATACCTGCACCTTTTGAGTACCTATTTAAATAGTTTGTCTATTACTAGATTCTATATTATTTGCTATACTTACAACCCAACTAGAGGTTATCTATTTAAACTCTTTGCACTTATATACTTCAAGACCTATGATAACTAGCATCCTTTCTCCAGTTCTAGGAACCAGTTTTACAGATACATTGTTTCACATACCAACTTAGAACTACTTTATCCTCGAAATAAACCTAGCAGAGCTTGCAATATTCCTATTTTATACCACACTTAGCCTGTGCTTCAGTTTGATATGTATGAACTGTGGCCCACCACTTGTAACTTAGTTTTTCCTATTCTGAGAATGTATGTAATGCTAGATCAAGGTTATTGCCTATAGTTTTTTTTTCTAGCTTAAACTTTCTTCTGTTTCTTTTTTACGATTTAATCTTAGTTTTCAGCTAAACTTTGCTATTCAAATCTACTTTTACCTTTATAAAGTTCACTCAAACTCTAGAACTTATTTCACAGTATATCCTCAGTACTTTAGTAACCCAGTTCCCTTTACCCAAACTTCTAATTCAAATAGCCTATATGTGTCACTTATTTTTCTCCAATTCAATAGTGATCTAATTGATGTTGGCAATTTCAATTCATCTAATAGCAGAGATCCCAATTCTAGTTTTCAGACTTCCAATCTAGATGGCCCAATAACTGGGCACTTTTTCTTTGCCTTATACAGGTACCCTGAATCTTGGTGAACCTTTTACCTTACTGCTCTGCCACATGTATTGCAACTCTTTTATCTCAGTTTCTAGGTTTTTTTTTTTATTGCAGCAACCTGATTGGTATAAGTACAACCCTAACACCTCATATTTTATCCAGTTCAGTTTACATGGGTTCTATTTCCTAGGTCTAATCTTTACAATAGCTCTGTCAAAGATCTATGCTATCTTTTTACTTGGGACTTGCCAAACAGGCTTCTATATTTGCAGTTCTCCAGATTTACATAACTCAGAAACTTCTCTTGTGTTTGCACTATCTATTATCAGTTTGTATCCTTTTGTGTACTATTATATCACACAAATACCTCAGACCTCCTAGTCTTGCTGGTGCGACCATAGTTACAGGTATTCTATCCTAACTGATCGATCAAATACAGTTAGCTATAACACAAACAGAATTTTCAAATTTTTATCACCAGTAAGATTCAAACTCTTGACCAGCCACTTGGAAGGTGACAACTTGACCACTTCAAAATGTCATCACACTCCAATATAGTTAAAAATTTTTTCAACTTGAAACTATATATTGTTATGATTTCACTGGCTAGCTTGGTATAACCCTCCAGTATAGGCAATAGCCTTAAACAGTAAAGCAAACTGCACTTAAATGTCTATAAAAGAAGTCGAGTGATATCAGATCCACAGTTTAAATAGTTTAAAATATACTTAAACATATGCTTTGATTTAATAAAAGATACTAATGAGATTGCCAATAAAAGAAAAAAAAATTGATTACTCAATTGCTACTTAAAAAAATTTTTTTATATTTCCCAAAATCATTGTTTTCTTGCTCTTTTATTGCTACTGTATTATCCAACCTTTTTTGTTCTTTATTTTGTTTATTATCCAGAATTCAAAAAGATTTTATTATTCTCTTTGCTTACTTTGCTGTCTAATTTTTCACGAAATAAAATAATCACAAAACAAAATTAATATGTTTGCAAAATCTTTATTTCATGTGACTAAAATGATTTAAATAAACGTACAGTACAGCAATTCGTTACCTGCTTAATATTTAAATATAACGATATTGTAACAGATGTCTTAGATATTCAAATAAATCTAATAAATAAAACTAGGCCATATTTATGTAATCCCGGTACTTTATATCATGTGACCAAACTTACGTGAAATTCGATTTACTGAAACTTACGTAAAATGTAAGATTGTAATTTTCGTAACACAACCCTAGTCTGCACAGGTCTTTTTTTTATTGGGTTAGATCGGGCCGGGTTTTAGAGTTAAGACTGGCCCGGTCCATACTCTAAAATTTTATTGGGCTAGACCTGGGCCGGGCTCGGATTTAGCCCAACCCGGCCCATTCCCTAAGAGTATTATTTTTAATATTTATAATAAATTTTCTATACACTCAATCTCTTTCTATTTCTAAATAACTTAGTTGATCTGTATTCTTCGCATTGCTTAGTATTAAACATATTTTCGCTAGTAAAATGTATTATGAAAGTTGGAGAATCAAGAGGAATTAAAAAGATATAAAACAGCACGAATACTTCAAGTTTGCTTAGCGTTAGTAAATTAATCACATTTTATAAAATAGATAGTTATGCCGGCTTTTTAAAAAGTATTGTAAAACAATATAAAAAAATTTTTTTCAATGATGCCAATAACATCGACGGTTCCACCTGTTCTGTCCAATAGTAAAATTTAAATAATTTTGGTCTCATAATCGTGAATTTCCGCGCATTTTTTGTGTGGCACCTAGATTTAATATATTTATACGTAGTAAAATCTTATTTATTTATTGATTCTTTGTAGTTTTTATCTTTTTTTTAAAAGTGCAGTACAGTACTTTAAACTGTATAAATAAGATAAAGTTGATTTAAACAGCCAATCATATAAAAGTCTTTCTATAACGTAGAGGGTGTAATTACGATGCTAATAGTGCCTAAATTGTCGGCATTTCATGAGATACGTGCATTTAAATCTTTGCGATTGTTTTTTAAAAAAAACATGAATTAGGTACGCGGATTAGTTAATTTAGTATGTCGGTCAAGAACACTCGCTATTTATAAGATGAAATGGTGGCGTCACTTAATCGTATGATTTACATGAAAATGGCGTCACTTAGTCGTATGATTTACATGACAAGGGCGCCATTTAATCGTACATACGTACGTAGAATTTACGTAATAGTAATGAGCTAAGACCGTAATTACTATTATGATTTTTTTTATAAATAGAGTAAGTTGTTTATTTTTTAAAAACTTGAAAAAATTCATAAAAATGCCACTAATTTATACAACTCATAGAAGAATTGTCGAAACCTCCATTCTGCAAAGCATTTATTTGGGCTTAGAACTGGATTATAACACAGAAATTGACGAAGTTGAGTACGCAATTTGCACACACGATGGCAGTTATTCTATCGATTTTGAAGTTTCGTCAATTGATGTTTCGGATATCTCGAGAAAAGAAAGTCACAAAAATGTGGAATATATTGAAAAAATTTCTAGAGTAATTCTTGAGAAAATTCGCGCTTATGCGAAATCTCAGAACTATAAAATTCAAGCTATTGGACTTGGTGCTCACATAAAAACGCGAGAACCGAGAGGCAATATAAATGGAAAGAATATTAATGCATTGTTGTTTGAAGCACCAAGCCTAGCATCTAAGTTGTGGCTGGAACTTGATATTTTGCCATTTGTTTTTGGTACAAGAGGAAGAAGCGTTGATGAACGAGCCAGTTCAGCAATTAGAAAAGCTGTTATTTGGTAATTAAATAAATGCACTTGGGTCAACCTTCATTTTATGCAAATAAATTTCACTAAATCAACCGCCATTATTGTAGGATGAGTCCGCAAATGCCAGGTTCAATTCCAAGAATTTCCGTTGGATACAGACATGAAGTTGAAGTCGACTTAAACGGAATTGTGAAACTAGTGGATCTAGTACATTATGAAAATACCGTGTGCCCAGAAACTTGGAAAATTTTATTAAAAATTGTTGGTCAATTAAAAACCAAAAAAAAGTCAAAGCCTCATTTTTTAATGCGACACCTCAGGGTGGTGGGGGTAATATATATATATTTTTTTTAAATGGTTTTTGATTTACAGGGTCCTTTTTTTTGATTCATAAAAAAGGCCCACTTTTTATCAGGGTTAGAGGGGTTAAATAATACGGGGTAGTATCAAACAATGGGCCTTTTTTTGAATCAAAAAAATGGACCCTGTGAATCAAAAAGGATGGTTTGCGCGTTTAATATTTAAGGTTGGATAAGAGATTTTTTTTTGATTTAGTTGCTCTTATGCGTCATGCGCTTATTCGTTTTTGTCGTCTCTTAAAACTGGATTTTCATTGGTTCGTGGCCAAGCCAAGGCCGGAAATTTTCGACATTACGAAGAGGAAATTTCACAACATTTTGCAGGTACATTTAATAATAATTGGACAAATATTTTTTAGTATAACATATAAATGTGTTGTTTTTACACGTGATACAGGGCGTAGGACCTTCTGACGCGCGTTTGACACAGGATGATAAAGATGCATTTATAAGTTGGTCAGATAACAACGTTGAACGTTTCTGGTGCGATGAAAATGGGCCAATTAAAACAAGTGACGTTATTATTATTGACGATCCGCAAGGTAAAGTTTAAAATTCACAACTATTTAAGTCTTAAATATAACTTTTTTTTTTTATGTTTTAGTGTGTGGTATTATTCCACATATTAAGAAATTAAACCCAACTTGCAAAATCATTTATCGTAGTCATATAGAAAGTAAGTGCATAATAATTCGCGAATTATATACTTCGCAATCGGAATGTTAATGTGATTGCTTTCAAGCAGTTTTCCTAATATATTTACATGATTCACGAAAATAGTTTGTGCTGACCTTATTAGAGACAACCCAACTGGTCCCCAAGCGGAAGTTTGGGATTTTCTCTGGGGGTTTATCTCGCAAGCCGATCTTTTTGTATCCCATCCTATAGAAAATTTTGTGCCAGACAATGTTCCCTGTAAAAAAGTGCGCTGTTTTTCAATTATTATTATTATTAATTAGTGGGTCGCCAAAATAATAGTTTGTTCTTTAATGCTAGGTTGTCCTCCTTCCAGCATCTACAGATCCATTAGATGGGTTGAACAAAGATTTGAGTCAATCGGATCTGAATTATTATAAATCGGTTTATAATAGATTATCTATCGACCAATGTGGTATTGAAATTGATTTCAATAGGCCTTATGTTGTTCAAATTGCAAGATTTGATCCTAGTAAAGGTATATCTAATTACATATACAGTCAATCCTGGATATTGCATTAGCTACGATTCAACGCGTCTAAAGTTATAAAATTTAACTTGCCTATAAACATCTTATTATTGTCATGTTTTTTAGGCTAGTGGTGTAATTGTAGCCAGGTTGACTATAATTAGTAATTTAATATATTTTAGCAACTAAATAAGGAATAATTTCATTATAGGCATTCCACTTGTAATTGAATCATTCAAGATTTTCCGTGACAAACTTAGAAGAGAGGGCTGGTCTCCTGAAAAAATGCCATCACTAATAATTTGTGGAGCTAGTAGCATTGATGATCCGGATGGTAGCCCAATTTATGATCAAACTTGCTTGACATTACAGCGATCAGAATATGCTGATATTGCGGATGACGTTTCTGTTGTTCGTCTTCCGGCGTGTGATCAAATATTTAATACCATGTTAAGGTGTGCTCATGTCGCGTTGCAGCTTAGTACGAGGGAAGGATTTGAAATTAAAATTACGGAAGCCTTGGCTAAAGGTATTTATGATATTTTACAGTAGTTTTTATTTGGCATTTTATTTACAGTGTATATATATATATATATAAGGACCCAAACAATACTAATGGAGGTCATATTTGAAAAATAGCTAACAGAGGTTTTAATTTTGCAAAATTAAGCAATTTGATTGGCTAAAAATTTTTTTATCCAATCAAATTGCAGAAAACTGCTAATGGCTCAAATATAACCTCTGTTATAATTATTCGGGGGCCTTATATATATATATTTATATTTATATAGTTAAATATATAATAAATAATTTGTAGGCACTCCGGTAGTGGCATTTAGAGCTGGTACGAAATCGCATTGTAGTTTTGGTTAGTTTTTGGTTTATGTTTTTAATATTTATATTTTGTATCATATTTACATTTTGTATCATATGTTAAGGCGGTATTCCGCTTCAAATCAAGCATGAAGAAACCGGATTTCTTGTTAACATTGGCGATACAGCTCAAGTTGCTGATTATTTAGTTACACTATTTACAAATGATAAATTATATCAGAAGATGTCTTCTTTAGCAAAATCAACAGTAAATGAACAATATTTTACAGTTTCTCAAACATTGAATTGGTTATATTTGATTGACCAATTTGCATCTATAAGAAAGAAAAGTGTGGAGAAAATCGATAATAATGATATGGTGGTAGGAGATTATAAATGGGTTAGAGAACTTTTAGCGGAACAATATGAGTTTGTGCCTTTAATGAAATTGTAAATTAGGTAATTATAAAAAATTTGGTATGAATATAATAGTAACAAGAGACAAATGATTTTATAATTAACGATTTATACTGGCTTTATATTAGATTCTAGTGTTATTCTATAATCACGCGTTTGTACGTATTATTCAATTGTGTAATTAGTATATAGTAATGTATTTATAAAGATATATTTTATTTTATGAGCTTATTAGTAAAGGGTTGCAGGCTTTGCTATAATGTGATTATATAGGTGATTATATAAAAGAACGGTTTTTTTATAAAAATATTTTTTATATTTATTTTATATAATTATATAATTATTAATATTTTAATTAAAAATAAAAATTTATAATTAAAATATAATTATTTAAAAAAGATTAATATTTTTATTTAAAATTATATAAATTATATTACTAGTATTTAATCTTAGTATAATACAGTATAAAATTTAAATAACTTTATCCGGCAAACTCTTATGATCATGTATTGCCATCTGTCTTGTTATTTTTTTCATGTGTTACGATGTAATCATGTTTATTCAAATTAAAACTCAGTCGATGAC
>CAJVQC010001432.1:0-10217 GCA_910592285.1 Racocetra persica
TTATTTGATAACATATAATATATATATATAATTCATTGAACTTGAACATGTTCATGAACTTGAACTGAACTTGAACTTAACCAAAACTTTGAGTTCAGGTTCAGTTCAAGTTCATAAATTTAAAGTTCAGTTCAGGTTTAAGTTCAAAGATCTGCAAAATTTAAAATTCAGTTCAGGTTCAATTGAACTTGAACCTGAACCTAAATTGAACTAAACTGAACTTTGGAACACTACTTTACTCTTTTTTCTTCTTTTTTTTGTTCTTTTCTTTTTCTTTTTTTCATTTTTTCTCTTGTTTTCTTTTATTATTTCTCTTTGTTTTATTTTTTTCTCTTTAATTCTTCTCTTTTTATATTCACTAACCTTTATTTTTCATTTTGCTTCCTTTTTTTTGTTCATCTTTTTTTATCCCTTTTTTTTTATTTTATATTCTTTCATATTCTGTTTTTTTTCTTTGTTCTTTTTTTCTTTTATTTTATTTATTTCTTGTCTTTTCTTTTATTCAATTTCTTCTTAGTTTTTTATTGTTTTCTTATATTCTTTTTTATCTTCTCTTTTTCTTATATCTTCCTTTTATTTTGTCTTTCCTTTTTTATATCTTTGCTTTTTTATCTTTCTTTTTTTATCTTTCATTTTTCTTTCATTTGTATCTTTTTTTTTCTTTTTTTTATATTTTTCTTTTTTTAGTTTTTTTTCTTTTGCTTTTGTTTATTTTTTTGTTCTATTTTACTTTATCTAAACTAACATTCTTTTCTTTTATTTGAGTATAATTTGTTATTGGAGTCATTTTTGGAGTCATTATTATTGAAATTATTATTAGCTTCTTACTGTCAACTTTCACTATTGAAGCCTTCGTTGTGATGTTATTGTATTAGTATTTTTTTAAACAAAGCAGGCAGGTGGGTAGGGTTTTTGAATAAATAAATATAGCAGGTAGATAGATAGAGTTTTTTAATAATAATTATTGTAAAAAATTTTTTTAAATAAAAAAAAGATAGGCTTGTTATATAGTGATGTTTGTTGTATAATAAAAATTTTAAAAGTAGATAGGTTTATTACGCAATATCAATTATAGTATATGTACGTATATAGCGAGTAAGTTTTTTTTTATTATTATTATTAATAAATTATATAATTTAGTAAAATTGTATGATCATATGATTGCTTGTGATTGGTTAATTGTAGAGTCGCTATGGTAATGGATTGATATAAACTAACACTCTTTTATATAAATATAAAAATTAAATTTATTAAAAGATTTTTGTTAAATTTAGCAAGTTGTGATATCGCAGGTTAATATACATTAAAAATTATTACTAGTTAGGGTTAGAGTTTGAGCTAGTATTAGAATTAGAATTAAAAGACATATATATATGCAAAATTAAATATTAAAAACTTTTAATTAGAAGTGCAATATTAGTTTACATAATGAAATTTCGAGATATTTAAAATTTTAACTTTTTTTGCTTAATTTTTTCTAATTTTTGTTTATTTTTATTACACAAGATTCTGTAATCTAATTGGTTAATCATATTAACCTGCGATATAGCAACTTGCGATATTTAACAATATCCTATTAAAATATAATCTATATTAATAGTTAATATTTAAAAAAAATTTTTTAAATAACTTAAATTTTAATAAAAATAAATCAGAAGCAAATTTTACAAATCTCTTAAAAATTCTAGTAAACAAATTTGCCTGCTAAACTTGATAGTTTAAAGGATACTATATATATTGTTATAGAACAGTTTATTATTTTATTAGTTTATTATTTTAATATTGTATAATTATTATTAGTTATTATTATATTTTATTATTTTATTATTTAGTATTATTATTAGAGTAGAATTTAAAAAATATGTATTATACTTAATACTTAACACTTAATAATTAATGATTAGTGATTAATAATTATTAACAATTAACAATTAGCGATTAACAATTAGCATTAATGATTAATGCTTAATACTTAGTGATTAATAAGTAATAATTAGTACTTAATATTTAACAATTAGTAATTATACTTTATATTTAGTATTAAATAAACTATACTTAGCTACAACAATTAGCAATTAACTCTAAAGATATAAAACGGATATAAATTTTTTCAAGTTAATATTTATTATCTAAACTTAGATACAAACTTTACTCTTCTTTAAATTCTTTCTTATAATATTATAAGATTTTTTAAAATAGAAATCCAAGAATAGTCTATTTTATTTATAATATACATATATTTTATCTATAAACTATTGTCTGCTTAAATTGCTACAGACAGAAGAGTATAGTTTCTAATTGTAGTAGAAATCATACTTACCTATTAGACATTATTATAAATCTGTGAAAGATCTTTATAACTATGTTATTATTATAATATTGCTATTAAGAAAGCTACAATACTGTAATATTTAGGCTTTTTAGTAAAAATATTTTAAAAATATTATTCAAATGATATTATTCTAAACCTTTCTTGATTATTAGCTGTTTATCAGAAGATAGTTATCTCAAATTGAATTAAATTAAGTATTGCAAATAACAACTCTACTAAGGATTTATTTTAACTAATGTCTAGATGATATTATTTTAGAATAACTGAAAGATTTTTTATAAGCCAAAGTATAGATATAAAGATCCAACTTCAAGAAATATTATTTTATTTTCTCTTTTATCTTAACTATAGACAGGCTTTGGACTTTACTCTATGATTAATAGAGTTACTGAATTATATAATGAGTATATTATAAATCATAAACATGAATATCAACAAAACTCTGCTCTTTCCTATACTATTCTACAAGCTTTAAACCTAGATTTTTCTTGTCAAGCTTGTTATCCTCTATCTAAAACTAGTAACTATACTTTTCTCCAAACACTTTTTAGAAGATTTTGGAATTAGTATTCTAATATCTACTCTGCTTATAGTTATATTTCTAGAACTACTACCAACTTTGTATATTTTCTTATAACCCAAGACAGACCTTCTATTTGTACTGCTATTTAAGATATTATTTTTAGTTATAGATATAACCAATTATAAGAAACCCCAAAGTAATTGCTCTTAACTTATTTCAGAAATATAAGGAAAGTAGGGTATTATAGATATATTAAGGATAGAGAGTATATAGATTATTTCTATTAATAAACTAGGGTCTAAAAATTTTAATATCTAATAGTAAAGAAATTTTACTTAATTAATTTTTTTAAATTTTTAATAAAATAGTAAAGAAAACATTTCTAATTCTAAAGGTAGTAGAATTATTAAAATTGGCCCAGTAGATCATGAGATATAGTTAAGTTTATCTTCGTGAACCCTATTTTGTTTATTATAACCACGTGATTTGATTGGCCAATTTGTGATTACTTTCGCAAAATAGTCCTAATCCCTGCAAAAGTTAATACTATACAAACTTTATCAAATTTTGTTTAAAATTAATGAAACTTTCAGAATATATGTAATTTTTTATTGTAAACAATTTTTGCTTAATATACAAAATTGATTTACATAATAAAAAATTGATTTAAATATGTAATAACCTTTTAATCTGCAGTAAAATTTTTTTGGCCACTAGTCTATTAATAGAAATGATCTATATACCCTCTACCCTTAAAGTTTTTACTAATAAAACTTTTTAATAATCAAATAAATTTTTATATAATTTTTATTATTTGAACTATGCTTAATAAAAAATAAATTACTATAAAAAATCTTTATATTATATATTGTTTTAAATATAAATTATTAGTATACAGAATAGAATATAAAAACTAAATTTTAGAAGAAAAGAGATATTGTAGATATAGTGAATAAATTTTGATTTACTGGTCTGTTTTAAATGATTTATCACCAAAATAATTGTTTCAGTAAGACAATTCTAACAAGCACAAAATCGTTAAAATCCAATCACAGGATCCCAAGATTGTTAAAAGTATATTATATAAAAATTTGCAGATTTTCAAATATATACAAAAACTTATATTTTGTATAAATAACAATATCTTGTGATCTAGTAATTGAAATTGAATAATTTTTATACCATTCAGTTCATTTTTTTGAAACAATTCGAATAGTATAAAAATTATCTAATTTTGATTAGGGAAGTAGCATTTATTATGTAATATCAAGAGGGGGAGGGGATCAGAGAGATCTTACATAGTATATAATATATATATATACTATATTGATTTTGATTGGCTAATAAATCTGATATAGGGGAAGGGAGTAGCTCTTTAATAAAATAATATTATATAATAAGTGCGACTGCCCTTACGAGATCATAAAATACTCTCCTTATCTACAATACCTCTCTGTCTATAATACCCCTACCTCTCTTACAACTCTCACTACTTTATTTACTATTGATTTTGAATTTTAAACTGTTTTTAACTATAGTTTTGAATATGAAGAACCAGAACAATTTGATAGATATTTTAGAAACTTAGATACTTTTATACAACCATGACTAGATAATACTTATAGTTTTAACTACCAAAATCAATATATTATCTACTAAGTTATATCTTCTTCTAGCTTTCTCTCTTATTAGAATATAACCAACAACCCTAATTATCAACCTCTTTCATATTTACCTTGAGAAATATTTGAAGTACCCCAAGTACTAGTTGAAGTACAACAAGAATGATTTATAGAAATAGACCTTGTTACTATCTCAGAAGCATATATTAAAAAATATTCTTTATAATGAGAAACAACTATACAACAAGAAGAGGTTCGGGTCCTATAGCTTAATGGATAAGCTCCCATTCCCCACAGACAAGGTCGACGGTTTGAGTTTAGCTGGAGGTAAAATACTCTGTAACCTAAAAAGAAGTCTATTATCGCATGCGAAGCCCTGTAGAAGTCCAAGTGAAGGTACATCTTTGGTTTAAGGAATTTCCGGAAGGAAACTGGTACGGCAGAGCGTAAGCACTACTATAGTGAGAAATGTGGAGAATGTCATCAACGTTTGTGGAAAGGATTGGCCTTATCTAATATAGAATCACCTCTAGCACAAAAAATCTGAATAAGGTGTGGCTGTGGGAAACCACCTCCTTTGGTAGAATCTACCTCATGGATAAAATAGCCTGAAGGTCGGATTAAAACCTTAATTAAAAGTTCATGTGATCAGAATAATATTAAAAATCAGAGAGTTTAATTAGGGGACCCACAAGCGGGTCTCAGGTATAGCAATAAGTGGGGAACCCATGGGCAGAACCCTTAAATAGACAATGACTAAAGTTGTACGTGTGGCTTATTGTACCCTTGTTGATATGTTACTGTAAACCCTTCTGTAAATATAGACTGCAGATACTTTAATAAAGGAAAACCCCGACCAATGAGGTCGTTCTATAAACCGTAAAAAAAAAAAAAAACTATACAACAAGAAGAACCTGCTAAAGAAAAAAAAGAATCAGATAGTATAGTCCAAGATATTTTTACTCTAACTAAAACTTTTAAATTATGTGATCTTTCAGAACAACAAGAAGATAATCTACTACTATTTAAATAATAAAAAGATAACTTATCTTCTCATAAGCAACCAAAAAATCATCTCTACCACCTGAGCAACTAAAAAATAATTTACTACTATCTAAGCAACCTAAGAACAATTTACCACTTTACAATAACTACCTGTAGTATTATCTGTTATACCTCCTGCAAATATAGCTAATATTGCTTTAAATACTGCTACTACAATAATCTAGTTGGCTAATACTTTAGCCTCTGACGGTGAAAGTCTTTTATGAAAATTAATTTCTTTACTAGTAATAGAAACCAAGATCCAGTAAAATAGTTAAAAAATTTAAACAAACTACTATCACTAATAACTAGACTGCTATCTGACAACTTGCTCTTACCTCTGCCTACTTAAAAAAAATTGCTACTAAATAGTTCTGAAACCTTAATTCTGCTTCTAATAACTTTAATAATAAATATAATACAAATCAAAGTTTCTATTATCTTTTTAAAACCTAATTTAGTACTACCAAACAAAGATTAAATAACAAAAACAATTATTTAAAATTAAATAAAAAACAGATACTATCGATATTTATATAATCTGCTTCAAGAAGTTACAAGCTTAAGTAGACTCTGCTACCAGTTTTTTTGATAACTTTATTCTTTAATTTTTTATTCAAAAACTCTACCCAAGTATGCTATTAAAATATAGGCTAGAGCTCTGCTAACTTGGCTGCTGCTATAGCTGCTACTTATAATTGAGAAAATAGTAAACTCATCTCTGTTTCTATTATAAATACAGATCAAGCAATCAAACAACTAACTGAACAGATTGCCTAACTTAGTATAAATCTTATTTAACAAAAACCTGCTACCAATGTAATATACTATACTAAAAGCTCTATTACTGCTTCTAGAATTAGACAACCACCTACTTGCTATTACTATAAATATACTAAACACTTTATTGCTTAGTATTATACTAAACAAAGAGACCAAAGATGCTCTTGAGATAGAAGTTGAGACCTTTATAATAATTGTAATTATAATCAATCTAGAAGCCAAGACAGAAACTATTCTAGATTATATAACAAAAGTAAATCATAAGACAGAAATAGGTCTAGAAGCTATGATAATTATTCTCAAAATCAAGATTATTTCTAAGAATAAAATAGCTACTATTTTTATACTGATAATTATGAAAGATTCTCTAATTACTTACTTTTTCTTTACTATTATAATGTTAACTACCTTGACCAAAACTTCAAAACTTTTTCTTTTATGAGTTTAAAGAAATGAAAACTCTCTTAGACAACTCTTCTATCTGAAGTACTCTCTTTGCTTATCTTAATCAAGAAGCTAAATCTATAGCTATTACTCCCAGACCAACTACTATACTTATATTAGTCAAAATAAAAAAATTAGACATCTGTTTTATTTTAAACTGATATATATTTGATTGCTATTAAATTGCAAATCTGCTATAATCCTAATTGCTATAAATTTATATAACAACCTGATTTAAGTAAAATTATAAAATAGTTAATCCTGATTTATATTAATTGTTGGTATAATTTGGTATACAATTAGAAGAGTCTGATATCAATCTGATTTTAATAAATTGCTTAATTTGATTGAAATTGATATATGTAGATAGATCACTATTATTTTTCTGACAACTATTTCTCCAATACTTCTTTTCTTAAAAATATTTCTTTGACAATAATTTCTAGATACAATACCTTGACATAGCCATTTCGGTTTTCTATTATTTTCAGACAACTATTTTTCTAACATCTATTTTTCTAAAAATATTTTTCTGACAACAATTTCCTGATACAACAACTTCCTAATATAACTATTTTTCTAATAAATTTTTTTCTTAATACTACTTTCCCGATAATAATTTTCAGACAATATTTTTTTGACAACTACTTTTCTGATATAAACCACTTTCTCAAAAATATATCCCCAACAACTATTACTCTGACATAAACTATTTTTCTAACATTATCACTTCTCTAACATTACCACTTCTCTGACATTATCACTTCTTTGACATTTACTTTTCTGATATTTCTATTTCATCAATATTACTATTTCACTATTTCCTGACATTAATACTTTTTTGATATTAATACCTCAATATTAATACTACTTCAATATTATCATTTTTCTTATATTATAATCTACTTATTCTTATGATTATGTTTATAAAATTTACAGATAAGGGTCCAAAAATCAAAACAATTACAAATAAGAGTTCAAAATGAAAATAATTATAGATAAAAATCTAATATTTGAAAATTATTACAAATTAGGGTTCCAAAAGGATTATTCATTTAAGAACCTATGATTTATGTCTATTTCAATATGATTATAATATAGATATTAACTATTAACACATAAGAAATGCAATAGTAATCAATTAGTAATTTGAATATAAATTCAAATTCACAATAAAAAATATATATTCGAGTCATCAACTATTATTTGTGCTATAAATTAATTCTATTGAAATTTTTGATTTATTTCTTAAAAATTTGCTTATAACAAGCATCATGTTAAATACAAAATTACAGATCAATATAACTTTTACTAACATTAGACAAATAATTTATTGAATATTTGTTTTACAAATTAAACTACTTTACTATTTTAGCTAATAAGTGCAAAGATAGTTACATTTATATAGTAAGGCTAATTCTTTATAATCCAACTTGTTTAACTTTTATGAAGTATTCAAAGTATATAAATCATATTTTGTAAAGTTTAATGCTTCATTAGTTAAAGATATAGCAATACTATATTTCAACCTTGTAATATAATAAATTATATTCATTCTCCAAGATATTATATATAATAGCTTGATATATTTGTCAAGTTGTCAAGTAATTATTTAAGTATACAATCAAGAAAAATATCAATTTCTATTTTTTTTTAATGAAGTTAATCTCACTTTTATATGTGCTACTATATAAGTAATATTAACTTTGGTAAAAGAAACTTTGTCATATCATTATTTTTTTCTCCTTTATAGTAAATATTTATAAGCATAAATAGATTATTTTAGTTAATTACTAATACTTATATAATAAAATAATCTTATTATGCAGTAGACTAATTTAATACAAATTAAATAAAAATTAGGATCACTGTAACCTTGATAGCACTAACAAGATTAAAAATCATGAAGTATTTGTATAATATATGAGTTATATGAATAAGCTTCCAGATCGTATTAACCCAAGAAACCAGAAAGAACAATAGATGCTCATTTGGCAAGATCTAAATAGAGAGATAACACAGATCTTTGATAGTACTACTTAAAGATCATTATCAAAGGAACTAGCAAAACTGAATGAGACTGAAGTATTTGGCAAGACACTCTACTAACCAGGCTGCTAAAAAAGTACCAAAAAAAAAAGACCCAATCATGAAAACTAGAGCAGGTTACAGCCCTTCTAGGTTATCTGAATTGGTAGTTTAGGATTATTAGAATTAAAATTGATGATAGTCTGTAAAGTATGTATTGAAGTTTAAGTAAACTCTACAAAGGCAAAAGTAAATAATAGTAGTGGTCTTGGTTCACAAGTACTTGTTCTCGGATATAGCATAAATTATCAAAGTCTAAGTTAGCCAGATTGTGGATACAGAAAGCTTTAGCAGGTTTATCTTGAGGATAAAGGGCTTTTTAAAAATAGTTGAAGTCTATTTTAAAATCTTAAGCTAGGTGTCTAAAAATAAAGAATCCAAACTGAATTCTCACTTGGTTATAAAGTTTAACTGATAGATATAAAAGGTTTAAATAGGTAATCACCTAGTCAAGTTATAAGTATAGCATCTAGTATAGAACTTAGTAATAAGTGAACTACTTAAATAGGCAATCAAAAGTTGTATATGTGGTTAGTATATATTTTCCAAATATATATACTATATAGGCCTCTAATAGGAGCTTAGTATATGATAAAGTTAACTAATAACTAAATAAAAGGAGATGATCAAGAGGTTATCTTAATATTGAAAAAAAAATTAAATGAAAATGATTAGTTTATTTTAAGTACTTTGATTATACTATAAATTACAATATTATAATATTTTGATAAACAACTATTAACTATAAATAAAAAGAAATAAATAAAAAATGAATAAATCATAAGTATATCGATGTTAATTAATAAATAATTATTACAACTTGTACTTACAGGCTATATAAATATAAATAAAAATGAGAGTAAATAATATTTAAATAATACCAAAAAAATCTAAACCTCTATTATATAAATTTTATATAATTAAGTTCAGTTTTTCTTTGGTGTTATTTATAAAAAAAATTAAATAATTGTCAGCTTGCCTTTAGCAATTAAATCAATACAAAAAAATTAAATATTGAATATAAACAAATTAAGTATTAGCTTACTTTTAAATAATATATCAATCAGATCATAGGCAATAACATTATATCTACAAAATATAATATACCAGGTTGGTGATATAGCTTTTATGATCTATAAATCAGCTTTTAAGATTAGGTATAATATAATACAATCAAAAAGATTTTAAACAAATATTTATTCTGCCAAAACTATTAGATCACACAAAGCTATTTATTTGTTTTATATTATATAGTTTTCAAAAATCTGGTTAGTTGATTAGATTTTTTTAATTCAAAATAATGAATGATAACTTAAACAATTATAATACTATTATATTTAAATCAGCTAGTAATTTTGATAGTACTATAAATTTAGATTTT
>CAJVQC010001433.1:0-10214 GCA_910592285.1 Racocetra persica
ATATTGTCTGAGATCTAAAACGATAAAGTTTTATGATTAATTAATATTACTAATGTCACTATTGTTACGTGTCTAATACTATATCAAATCTAATACTATATCAAATAAATATAATTTTTCTAATTCTAATTACTAATAAGAATAAAAAAGAAAGACTTTTTTTTGGCAAATAAAGACTAAAGGGATGCAAGAATATCCGAGGACCGTGAGACGATTGTATGACGAAAAGTAAAGTGATGTATGACGAGATCAACAAATAAATAAAACGAATGAAAAACCGCATGACGTATTGTTTATTATTGTTATTGAGTAGTCCCGATATGTAAATCGATTGACCGTACCGTGTTAAATTAAGAACGCGTTGTTATTCTCAATTCTTTTAAATAAAAAAAAAATAGAAATATATATTTGTTATATGCTTCGTAGACCTTGTCATTAAAAGTAAAGCATTTCCATTTTTTTAATAATCTGGTTTTTACTCATTTTAAACATTTTTATTCATTTTCGGATTCATTCTATTTTCTTAATACGTATATATAATTTATTTTATTTAATAATAATCATAATTGAGTACAGAACGCTTGGCAAATCAAATTTTTAAACCACACATGCAATTTTATTTTAATCATCATAAATGAAGTTTATTTATTAGGGTTCGTGTTACGATAATTTCAACATTTGTGGTTAATTTAGAAGAGTCCGGTTACTCTCCGTTATCAGTTAAATCGCTAATTTTTTATTGAACGAATAAATTTAAAATACGCCTACTAATAATTTGTCGGTCGATTTTTTTTTTTAATTTTATCCTCCGGTGCGTACAATTCAGTAATCCAGTGATTATGTATCGATAAGATCCAAATACATCTTATACATATTATACAAATTATACATATCGGATAATTTCTGATAGAGTAAATGATTATATGATTAAGGAATAACTTGATTAGGTTTTGAAGATTGTGAACTTTTTTTTTTTTTTAACAAAAGAAAAAAATGAATTTTATTGTTGATTGTTTACAAACATGGTTCTTTGGCTTGTTTTGGCGTTTGACCATAAAAGTGTGATTAGATGATAATATATATAAGAATAGTATTATTTTTTCTAGAATCGGATTTGAATGTGAAAATGTGAAAATGGGAAAATTGGAGTGAACATTGGATGTAACCTTGGATGTGATGATTTTAACTACGTACTGTATGTATTGATATTGGTATATTGGTATTGGTATATTGGTATATTGATATATTGGTATTGGTATTGGTATCTGATATTGAATATATATATATTGATATATATTATAAGTATATATATATATATATATATTAGATGATATTAAAATAATCACTTTAATATCATTTTAATATTATATTAATTATTATATTAATATATTTTAATACATATTACTGTATTATTTTAATACATATTTTAATAATTAAGGATCTCATCGATATCGGTCTTTAAAAAAAAACATTTGATGAACCATTTGATGACCCATTTGATGACCCATTTGATGACCCATTTGATGAGCCATTTGATAACTTGATATCGGATATATCGGATATGCACTCCACATTATTACCATTATTACACAATGACTACACATTTTTTGATTTGATAAAATCATCTTTGAAACCCCCTTCTTGTTTTTTTTCGTGATTTTATAATTTTTGTACGTACGTACGTAAAATAATAATTTTCATTTTTATTCATTTTAACAAACAAACTCGGCACGTACATAAGTACGTAACTACATACGTATGTACGTAAGCAATGATAATCATTGAAATTCAAGTTACATTCGGGTTCTTTACTAGAATCATTAAAGTTACTAGAACTACTATATGGAATTCTAGAGTTCTAGAACTACGTACTAAAATTTACTAGTGTGTTACTAGCATTTATTAAAAACCTTAAAAACCTTTTTGTCAAATTTTGTAGATCAATACTTGTGATCATACGTATCTCAACAGCCATTGTGCCAACCCCTTTCTATACAATACCCCGCCCCCCGATTATGGGTTTCAAGATTACGTGATCTAACGAAAGAAAAAAAAAAAAGGAAAAAAGCGATAAAATAAATATGATGTAGAAAATTATTATGTAGGAAATGATCAGAACGGTTTAGAAAGTTTATTAAAATGAATGGTGGCTGATTTTTATGAAACTTTTATTGAAGGAAGAATAAGGAAAAAAAAAGAACAAAGAACAATAAATATATATATAGAAATATCACGAAAAAAAAAAAAATTATTGAAAAGAAAAAGCGCGCAAAAAAAAAAAAAAATTTCTATTATTTCTATTATAAAAAATTATCCACGTACGTACGATGTGCATTCGTAAATACGTTCATATACGTACTTAAACGATAATGTGTTCATGTAACCAAGTAACACAGAAGATCAATTACGTATTTGAAGGAAGAGGATGAAAGTTCGTGTTTCCATAAAGGACCAGTGTTCAAAAGATCTGGTTAAATTTATTTATCACAATCATCGATCTAATTCCATAAAGAATCTGTTGCATAAAAGAACTAATCTTTGTTAAACCACATATTGCATATTTTTGATCTGGTGCATATTTTTTTGAGAAAAAAAAAAAAAAGATTGAAATTTAGATGAAATCTTTGTTTTTTATGCACTCTGATTTATTATTAGAATCTGTAACTTGAAACTCCTGTTGAATGATTTTTAATTTGTTAGATGCATCAAGTAAATAATAATCAATATACGTACGTATCAAACGATAAAATTACATAGTATTAATTTGTTTATAATAACTTGTTATAAATCATATGAACTTATGCACTTAATAAAGGTAAATATTTCCATCTTTCATTAAATTACAAATTTGATAAAAAAAGACCTGTACTATATCGATACGTATAATATCGATATAATATCGATATAATATCGATATAATATTGATATAATAATAATAATAAAGATAAAATAAAACTATATAGTAATCTATATATCATCTATATATCATCTATATATCATATTAATACACACCCAAATACTCAATATACTAAAATATACTACGTAAAATATACCAAAATATACTAAAGTATACTAAAGTATACTAAAATATACTAAAGTGTACTAAAATACTCCAATAATACACCAAAATACAAAATAAATCGCAAATAAATCATTAAAATAATAAATCACGAAAATAAATCAATAAAATAAATCACGAAAATAAATAATCACTAAATAATATATTATATATAAATCTGGGCATGAATCACAAATCAAATCAAAGATCCAATAAATAAATCTATTCCGTTTAATATTCGTTAATATTCGTTAATATTCATTATTAATATTCGTTAATGTTCCCTTTATTATTATTATTAATATTCGTTAATGTTTCATTATTAATATTCGTTAATATTCGTTAATATTCGTTAATATCCGTTAATATTCGTTTAATAGGACGTGTGATTTAAACATAACTTTAGGATAATATCATGAGCAAAACATTGTTTTTAGTGCGATAATTTGTTTATATTGGTGTTCATAAGCAATCGGCATTACACATAAAAAAAAATAATAATAATAAATCACCGCGTTGTATATCATGATACGTTTACTTGCATCTCTTATACATGTTCTATAAATATTCCATGTCGATATCTAATATTTATTTATTTATTTATTTTTCTTTTGTAACATTTTGTATGACTAATAATAATTTTAATCCATTAAAACGATCAAATTTTTCGTGTGTTCTTTGGTAAAGGCTTATTTTGCTGATTACTGGATTAGTTAAAAAATCTAAACAAAATTGCATTTAATGTTTATATTTTGACTTTGTGTTAGTATTTTTTTTTTTTTAAAAAAAAAAAAAAAAAGATCTCGGCTCTCGTGGACATTTATCGTAATACGAAAAAATAAGAATTTTAATTTGTGCATAACAAAAAAAATATTGAACACTCGATTCATCATGTTAATAAAAAGTTAATAAAATAGGGAATATAAAGAATTAATGATTTAAATTATTTAATGATTTAATGATTTAATGATTTAATGATTTTAATGGTTTAACAGTGATTATAAAAAAAATCCTAAAAAAGTTAAAAAAAGTTTAAAATTTCTAAATAAGTTTAAAGAAAAAAAATTATTAATTTTTTTCCGGTGTGGAATTTTCATTTTATAATGAGTACGTTATCACTAATTTATCAAAATTTATCAAAATTTATCAATTTCAATCGTCAACTAATAACCGTTGTACCACTTTAACGTTATAGGATGTGTAATCTAATTATACATAAATGGGAGGCGCGGAAAAACTCAACTTTTGTCAAGTATTTTTTTGTTCTAATTATATTTGTACGTATTTATCAGATGAATAGAAGACGTGGTACATGGATTTCGTCTCCTGTTTAAACAAATATTTTCTTGATTTAATCTTGTAAGGTTTCTTTGAGAATTTGTAAAAAATTCTTTTTTCTAAAAGAACTTTTGGAAATATTGTACGTAATCGGGTTCCGGTTCCAGGGGATTGACTTATTAGTGATTCGTGGTTATCTTTAGATTTTAGTAACACTAAAATAACACTAATAATCTCTAATAATAACTAAATAACACTAATAATAACATTAAATAACACTAATAATAACATTAAATAACACTAATATTCACTAATAATAACACTAATAATCTCTAATAATAACTAAATAACACTAATAATAACATTAAATAATAACATTAAATAACACTAATAATTACACTAATAATAACACTAATAACCGCTAGTAACATTAATAGGTGACACCTGTGACGCTAGTAACTCTGGTGACGCAAATGACGCTAGTGGCGCCAATGACGCAAGTGACTTATATTGCAAATCGCAAGGGAAAGAATCATACAGATACTGTTATAATATACTATCATATAATACTGTCATAAGTGATAGATAGAGTCCGCATACATTACAAAATACCAAAAGAATAGATAAAGTGCGCATACATTACAAAGATTACAAAGATTACAAAGATTATAAAGATTATAAAGACTGAATAGATGGTTATAGTACGCATATACGTAATATGTACTATAAAGTTATTTATTATTACAAAGTTACTACAAAGAAGAAAAAGAATTGTACGCATACATTAACAAAGAATCATAGAATATAGAATACATTATAATGAAAAAAGTAAGTTACACCAATTGCTGTATATCCTTAAACTTTCTTTTAAACAAAAGACAAAATGATCTGATACCTTTTATCGAATCATTTTAGTCTCGATATACGCATAATTTCCTTTCTTTAATCTAATAAATCCGTATTTGTTCGATTTTTTTTTTTGTTTAATTTAGCGTGTGATCTTTCGCTTATATCTTTCGGTTATGATATTAACAAATTGGGTCGTGTATTATTCTTATCGGATTAATTAAGATTTATGATTCGCGAAGTAAGATTATGATAAATAATTCTTTTTGTAGGAAGATTACAGAATTCAATTTTTGAAAACCTGTTCAAAGCCCTGATCAATTAATCCTAAACCCTGAATCTCGTGAAAAATATCAAATTATTTGCAGATAAAGTTCCTTGATAGGGTGTTGTATCATATGCTGGTGTGCCTGTATGCATTCAGGCTTTCTAACCCTTACATTATAATTGTCCAAATTAGTCTGTCTAGGTGTTTGATTCTCTACTTTTATACTTTTCTTACTTTTTATTCATTTATACTCTTGTTTACACCCTTGTTTATACTCTTATTTTATACTCTTTTTTTATACTCTTTTTTTATACTCTTGTTTTATATTTTCTTATACTTTTATACTCTTTCTTATACTTTTATACTCTTTCTTATACTTTTATACTCTTTCTTATACTTTATACTCTTTCTTATACTTTTATATACCTTTATATACTTTTATATACTTTTATACTTTTTAGTATTCTTTCATACAATTTCGATCTAAATTAAAAATCAAAAGTAAAAGTTAAAATAAGTAATACGTACGTAGTAAGTTATAATAAGAATAAATGATAAACGATAAACGTAATCATTTATGCAACAAAAGTTTCACGTATTAAAAATTAGTGTAGTACACATATGCAATAGGCTGTAAGTAAAGGAATCCCCGGCCGTATCGCCTACAATGTACAATATATTTTTAATGAATTTTTTTATAATAATAAGCCTGCATTTTAAAAAAATGTGCCTGCATTTATAAAATGTATACGTATTAAAATGTGGAGATTCGTTATTAATAACTAATGTATACGTAGTAGAATGTACACGTAAATGTTTGAAATGTGATATAAATGTATGTGTGTGTGAGAGTATGTGTATGAGTGTATGATGTGTATGATGTGTATGAAGTATGTTTATGAAGTATGTTTATGAGTATGTGATATGAGTGTGTGTAAGAAAATATAATACGTATAATGTAATATCAGATATGTAATATGGAAATATATACGTAGAAATAACAACAATAATAAAACAATAATAGTATATCGGTATCGATATAATAACAAGTTAACGTCTATAATAATGATAATAATAATATCTAATAATAATATAATAATAATAATACTTCTTATCATTATTATTATTATTATTATTATTATATATTATTATTATTATTATTATTATTATATATTATTATCATTATTATTATTATTATACGTATTATATTATTGTTATTTATTTTATTACCCAATGATATTACCCAATGAGTAATCGATTTTTATAAATCTTATCAAACGAAAAATCCGTGGATTTGAAAAAAAAGTTTTTTTGTGTAATTTTGTGTAATTTTAACGCAAAAGTTGTTTATTTGTTGACTACTTTATTGATAATAAACAAATTAATACGTAAACAAAATATATATATATGATTGGAGAAAATGGGTAATTTGATCATCCGTGTGGCAGAGAATTAAAGAAGTAAGAGAACCAGAGTACGTAATCAAATGTGATAAGCGAAAATCTGATCAATTTCCTAACGTTAGTTTCTTACAAACTTTTTTTTTTTTTTTTTTGTACAAGTGAACACAATTACGGAACGCCAATGGTATCATCCGTCAAGCTGTTCATCAATTTCTAGATTTTATCATTTAAGGGGGCCGTGTGACCATAAACAAATTAAAACTCTTAATCATTGAGATGAGCCCCTATGGTCGGATATAACACACTATAGGATATTATAAGGGTACTATAGGATACAAAGGAGAGAATGTAACTAGAAAAAAAGAAGGGGAATATTATGTTTAGGAGTTTAGTATAAACAAACAAAAATATTAACAGCTCGGGGTAGGCTACTCAAGTGAGATTACGATAATACGATAATTAATTAAGGATCAAAGTATCTACCACGTATCAATAGTTATCAATAGTTATCAATAGTTATCAATAATTATCCAAATAATTATCAATAATAATTAATAATCATTACCGATAGTTATCGATAATTATCGAATCATTATTGAATCATTACCGATAATTATTCGATAATTACCGAGTGATATAAACAAAAAAAAAAAAATCGCCAACACTAAATTCTTGCTAAATTCTTGCTAAATACCGGTTAAATGCCGACCAAATGCCGATTAAATGCCGACTAAATGCCGACTAAATGCCGACTAAATACCGATATTAATAAATATATATAATATATATAATTCTACGTATCTACATACGTACGTAACTACGTAAGTGTAAGTATGTAACTATGTAAAAAAAACATACTAATAAAACATAATAAACATTACCACGAACTGATAAACGACTGATAAACGACTGATAAGCGTATTGATAAACTTATTGATAAACACTAATAAACGTTTTATAAACCCAATAAAATGATAGTCAAAGTACATTTATGTGATTATTTAAAAAAAAAAATTTTTTTATCAGATTTCTATGTAGCTAACCTTAGTCGATAAAGTGCGTTTAATATGCCAGAGTAAGATCTGTTTACTGATAAATAAGCAATGTTTTGAGAAATGTTTGGTTCTCATAGACATCAAATCCGATTATGGATAAAATGATAATGGGTTATGGATCACAAAAAAATGCTGGCGGGTAAGGGGTAATTAAAATTATACGTACGTACGTGCTTATGCGCTATTTGATATACGCATTCTTTGAAAGCGTACTACTGGTTGTCACCAAGCAAAGCGGCAGTCAAAAATAAACAGAATAATGTATGTGAGCAAATGCTACGTCGATTATTTGGTTCATTTATTTACTGTACTGTTCTGTTTACACCTTGATTATTATTTGTTTGTCTCCAATTTGAATAAAATTCTGCAGTACTCCTGCGGTAATGTCTATCGGATCGCGGCAAAGGATCGTGGGCGCTTTACATATTCTTTTTATTGTATAAGCCTACCATCTCAGTTATCTTGCATCCGAAATATAATAATTACAAATATTACGGACAATTTATGAACTGCAAGCATATAATTTATTCCCAATATTACTGTATTAATATTACTGTATTAATATTACAGTTATACGTACAATATTACTGTAATATTATTTTAGTAAATAAATATTTCAATAAATATTTCAATAATATTTCTGTAATAAATATTTCAATAAATATTTCAATAATTATTTAACAATATTACAAATCGATATTACAATATTACAATACTACAATACTACAATATTTACAATATTACAAATATTTACAATATTAGAATCACCCTTCCTATTTGTTCTATTTGTCATCGACTGACCTAAAGTAGTTATATCCACGAAAGAATTCCATCCACTTCTTTAAAGATAATTCTTGAGATGACTCTCCTTTCTTTCTTCCATTTATAGGTTCCGATTTTTTTTTTTTTGATACGTATGAGAAAATGGTGATATCGGGTAAGATGTTTGTATGACAAAGTAAATGAATCAATAATATTTATTTATATGCTGCATCTATCAAATCATACATCAGTTTTTAATCAGTAACAAGATAACCAACTCGTTTCTGGTCAAAAGTTTATATCATGTGATTATATAAAAAGTTTATCAGAACTAATATCAGAAATTAAAAAAGGATCTACCCCTTGAATGGTTTTAGAATGCGATTAGTAAACATAAAAATAAACATAAAAAAAAAAAAAATTTTTTTTTTTTGATTAAAAATTATTGAAGTGAACGAACAGAGTAAAAGAAAGGCGTTTGATTGTTTATATTAACAAATTTGCCATTATTATTTTTATCAATTTTGAATAATACAATGAATGAATAATGTTTGTCAAAGTGTTTGGTTTTGTTAAATGGATTGGTTGATGAACCGCCATAAAAATTTTGGTGGTGCAAAAAATTACTATTCATGATTATTCATGACCTTTTGATTACCTTTGATTACCTTTGATTACTCTTTTGATTATTATTATTATTTTTTTTTTCTGATTATTTTTGATGACCTTTGTGAATGTTTAACAATCTCCTAAACCTATTTTGGATTTGTACTTTTTATAACCTGTCATTCTGTAAAAAGATAAAGTTTCGGCATACCCATTAAACATATCGTCAAACATTTACGCTGTGCAATAAAATTACATATACATTCGGTAAAATTTTTTATTTTCCTAGAAACAAATATACAGTACATTCGTTAGTCAGTCAGTCAGAATTTAAAATCATTGATTAAAATAATCGATTTTAAAATAATTGATTTAAATTAATCGATTTAAAGTAATCGATTTGATTTTATAATAATCGATTAAAATAATCATTGATTAAATCAATTAATTTACTGCAACTATATATGATAAATAACTGATAAAATAAAATAAAGTAAAATAAAGTAAGATAAAATAGTACCGACACACATACATCTATATTACCTTCCTTGGATAATGATTGCTATTTGAGTGATTTAAGAAATAATTTTTAGAAATAGTTTTTACGTAGAAATAATTTTAGAAATTTAGAAATTAAGAAGCATTATCTTATTTTCTACGTACATACGTACATACTTATGTACGTATGTACTTATGTGTAGTGTAGTGATGAGACGATGATGCTTTACGTGGTCACTCCTTGAATGTTTAAAACGAGTTTCGCACCTTGTAAACCTTGTAAACCTTGTTGTCGTAACCTCTAATAATCTCCTTGTTTGGATGTCTCAGAATAAAGTTTATATTTACAGGTTGTCACAGGCAAATCATGGAGGAAGATACTTCAATAGGAATATGGTTAACCAATGATTTAAATACATTCTCCCAAATAGTATTGATCG
>CAJVQC010001434.1:0-10214 GCA_910592285.1 Racocetra persica
ATGGCGTGAACCTACAAAATATTTTGATGATGAAAGACTTATAAGAATATATCTTTTAGCATTAAGTACTGAAGAGCTAGCACTATTGATTCCTTTTAAAATTATTCTTCCAAATTATCTGAAGCCATTATTTAAGTACGAAAGTTATATTACATCTGTTATTTCAACTGTTGATAGTGGTTTGGTCAATGGCGTCAAAAAATGGCTTAACAATGAAGGATATTTTGTAAATTATTTCAAAAATGATAAGCTTGCAAAAGCTATCTTATGCTCTTTAGTTGCAATGTTTCTTCGAGCCAGTAAAAATCTTAAATATTTAAATCTTTATAATAATAATATTGGATCAGGAGAAAAAGTATTAGTAGATGTACTTTGTAAGAACACTACACTGACCCACTTGGATCTTAGTTATAATGATCTTGGATCAAAA
The DNA here is from genome assembly GCA_910592285.1 of Racocetra persica. Classification (NCBI taxonomy): domain Eukaryota; kingdom Fungi; phylum Glomeromycota; class Glomeromycetes; order Diversisporales; family Gigasporaceae; genus Racocetra; species Racocetra persica. Next base: position 431 of record CAJVQC010001434.1, read on the forward strand.
GTCGGAAAATTATTAGCAAATACAATTTGCAAGAACACTACGCTGACTTATTTTCATATTGGTCATAATAAAATTGGATTAGAAGGAGGAAAAGCGTTAGCAGATGCACTTTGCAAGAATACTACGTTGAATCATTTGGTTCTTTTTGAGAATGATCTTGGATCGGAAGGAGCAAAAGCAGTAGCTGATGCACTTTGCAAGAACAATTCACTTACTAATTTGTATCTTCAATCGAATAAAATTGGGTCAGAAGGAGGAAAAGCATTAGCACATGCACTTTACAAGAACACCAGGCTAACTTTTTTGGAACTTTGGGATAATAATCTTGGGTCAGAAGGAGGAAAAGCATTAGAAGGTGTGCTTTGTAAGAACATTACACTAAAATACTTGAATATTGGGCGTAACAATATTGGCTTTATTCTAAAACCCAGTAATCCAAATATTGAAATAGTATACTAATTTAAATGTTAATGTAATTGTAAATTATGTAACTAAATGTAAAATGTAAGAACGTTGAATCTAATTAAATAAATAAAATCAAATATAAAGATTAAAATTAAAATAAAGTATCAAATAAATAATTTTATGTGCTTAGTTTAGCCGTTTTACTTGTAAATAGAGAGGGAGAGGAAATTTTATTTTAAAATAAGCAAGAATAACATTTATTAACAATACAAATTAATTTTAATCGTAATAGTAGATAATTTCAAACAAAAAAGGTATAGATTTTAGCAGATGTTATAAATTTAATAAATTTAACTAAGCTATTACAATAGGATTAGTTAAAATATTATTAAACAATTTGCAAAAAGTAAATTAGTTGTTAACTGATGCTAGACTATTCTTAAAGAATGAATTATAAATATTTACATTACAGTCTAACATTGAAATTGTCAATCTTAATTTAGTTATAGTACAAATGATAAAAAATTATTATATTTTTGCATTAGAAAATTAATCTTTGTATAGGCATTATCACATTGAATTTTGATTACAAACTTGTCTATGGTAGAATTGATTATATAGTATTGTATAGAACGTGAATGTACTCAAGCCATAGATCTTGTGCCGCTGTCAAGGCAGCGAATCCTAATCACAAATATATGATCCTTATACTGTCTATAGCGGCTGTGGAATCTAATCACTAAACATGAGGTTCTTGTACTGCTTGTGGCAGCCGCAGAGCTTAATAGCTCTAACTAATGCCATAAGCTTCACTAAATAAGTGTCAATATACTACATTTAGTAGTCATTTCATTTATCTTTTTGATAGTTTAAAATCCGCGATCATTGTTGACTTTGATAAATAAAAATATTTTCGAATGTTAAATCGTTTTAGTATTAGTAAATTAATAAATATAAAATCCAGTAAAGTTTATAGTATTTACAAAATCCTTATGAATAATAACGTTTGATAACGTTTGGCGGAGGATATTTCCATAAAGTGAACAGTCAAATTAAATTATGATCATTAACAAATTATATTAAAAATCAGTGTGTATGTATATACCGTCTTTTCTATTCATATACGAGAACCTTATTCGTCAAAACTCGTGTAACCAACTACTAATTAAAAACAAGATTTAGATACAACGTATCACGACATTTACATTAGCTATATATGATGAAGTCAAACATCGATTTTTAATTTCATATTAAATTCATAGTTTTTTCAAAATGATAATGCTACCAAACGAATGCCTTATTGAAATATTCAATAATTTTCAAACTGATTATGAAACCTTATTTTCGTGCCTTCGTGTAAACCGTCAATGGTGTAGACTTATTGTACCAATATTATGGCGTGAACCTACAAATTATTTTTATGATAAAAGGCTTATAAGAATATATCTTTTAGCATTAAATACTGAAGAGCAAGCACTATTGATTCCTTTTAAAATTATTCTTCCAAAATGTCAGAAACCATTATTTAAGTACGAAAGTTATATTACATCTGTTATTTCAACTATTGATTATGGTTTGATCAATGGCGTCAGAAACTGGCTTAGCAATGAAGGATATTATGTAAATTATTTCGATGATAAGCTTGCAAATGCTATCGAATGCTCTTTAGTTGCAATGTTTCTTCGAGTCAGTAAAAATCTTAAATATTTAAAACTTTATAATCATTATATTGGATCAGAAGAAAAAGTATGAGTAGATGTACTTTATAAAAATAATACGCTGGCCTGTTTGGATCTTAGTTATAATGATCTTGGGTCTAACGTCGGAAAAATATTAGCAGATGCAATTTGCAAAAACACCACGCTGACTTATTTTCATATTGGATCAGAAGGAGGAAAATCGTTAGCAGACGCATTTTGCAAGAATACCACGTTGACTTCTTTGAATCTTAGTAGAAATATTCTTGGATCAGAAGGAGGAAAAGCAGTAGCTGATGCACTTTGCAAGAACTATACACTTACTCATTTGTATCTTCAATCGAATAACATTGGATCAGAAGGAGGAAAAGCAGTAGCTGATGCACTTTGCAAGAACAATACACTTACTCATTTGTATCTTCAATCGAATAACATTGGATTAGAAGGAGGAAAAGCAGTAGCTGATGCACTTTGCAAGAACAATACAATTACTCATTTGTATCTTCAATCGAATAAAATTGGGACAGAAGGGGGAAAGCGTTAGCACATGCACTTTGCAACAACACCAGGTTGATTCATTTGGATCTTTATGATAATAAAATTGGTTCAGAAGGAGGAAAAGCATTAAAAGATGCACTTTATAAGAATATAACACTAATATACTTGAATATTCGTAGTAGCAGAATTGGTTTTTTTTCTAAAATCCAGTAATCCAAATATTGTAATAATAAACTAATTTATATGTTAGTGTAACTGTAAATTCTGTAACTAAATGTAAAATGTAATAATGTTGAATATAATTAAATAAATAAAATCAAATATAATGATTAAATTTGAAATTAAAGTATCAAATAAATAATTTCAGGTGCTTAGTTTAGCTGTTTACTTGTAAATAGAGAGGAGAGAAATTTTATTTTAAAATAAGCAAGAATAGCATTTATTAACAATACAATCGTAATAGTAGATAGTTTCAAAAAAAAGTATAGATTTTAGCAGATGTTATAAATTTAATAAATTTAACTAAGCTATTACAATAGGATTAGTTAAATATATTATTAAACAATTTGTAAAAAGTAAATTAGTTGTTAACTGATGCTCGACTATTCTTAAAGAATGAATTATAAATATTTGCGTTACAGTCTAACATTGAAATTATCACTCTTAATTTAGTTACAGTACAAATTATAAAAAATTATTATATTTTTGTTTTAACAATGATTATAATGCATAAAAAAATTAATCTTTGTATAGGCATTATCGCATTGAAGTTTGATTACAAACTTGTCATATCTATGATAAGAATTGATTATATAGTATTGTATAGAACGTGAATGTACTCAAGCCATAGGTCTTGTGCCGCTGCCAAGGCAGCGAATCCTAATCACAAATATATGATCCTTATACTGTCTATAGCGGCTGTGGAATCTAATCACCAAATATGTGGTCCTTGCACTGCCTGTGCAGCCGCAGAGCTTAATAGCTCTAACTAATGCCATAAGCTTCACTAAATATACTACATTTAGTGTCATTTCATTTATCTTTTTGACAGTCTAAAATCCGTGATCATTGATGACTTTGATAAATAAAAATATTTTCGAATGTTAAATCATTTTAGTATTAGCAAAATAATAAATATAAAATTCAGTAAAGTCTATAGTATTTACAAAATTCTTATGAATAATAACGTTTGGTGGAGGCTATTTCCATAAAGTGAACAGTCAATGATCATTAACAAATTATATTAAAAATCAGTGTGTATGTATATACCGTCTTTTCTATTCATATACGAGAACCTTATTTGTCGAGACTCGTGTAACCAACTATAATTACGTAAAACAAGATTTAGATACAACGTTTCACGACATTTACATTGGCTATATATAATGATGTCAAACACCGATTTTTAATTAAATTCAAAGTTCTTTCAAAATGATAATGCTACCAAACGAATGCCTTATTAAAATATTTAATAATTTTCATACTTATTATAAAACCTTATTTTCGTGCCTTCTTGTAAACCGTCAATGGTGTAGACTTATTGTACCAATATTATGGCGTGAACCTACAAAATATTTTGATGATGAAAGACTTATAAGAATATATCTTTTAGCATTAAGTACTGAAGAGCAAGCACTATTGATTCCTTTTAAAATTATTCTTCCAAATTATCCGAAGCCATTATTTAAGTACGAAATTTATACTACATCTGTTGATATATTTCTGGTTAATGGCGTCAAAGCTTGGCTTAACAATGAAGGATATTTTGTAATTCATTTAAAAAACGATAAGCTTGCAAATGCTGTCTTATGCTCTTTAATTACAATGTTTCTTCGAGCCAGTAAAAATCTTAAATATTTAAATCTTCGTAATAAATATATAGGATCAGGAGAAGAAAAAATGTTATTCAATATACTTTGCAAGAATACTACGCTGACCTATTTGGACCTTAGTTATAATGACCTTTAATCAAAAGTCGGAAAAATATTAGCAAATGCAATTTGCAAAAACACTACTCTGACTTATTTTCATATTGGTCACAATAAAATTGGATTAGAAGGAGGAAAAGCGTTAGCAGATGCACTTTGCAAGAATACCACGTTGAATTATTTGGTTCTTTTTGAGAATGATCTTGGATCAGAAGGAGCAAAAGCAGTAGCTGATGCACTTTGCAAGAACAATTCACTTACTAATTTGTATCTTCAATCGAATAAAATTGGGTCAGAAGGAGGAAAAGCGTTAGCACATGCACTTTACAAGAACACCAGGCTAACTTTTTTGGATCTTTGGGGTAATAATCTTGGGCCAGAAGGAGGAAAAGCATTAGAAGGTATGCTTTGTAAGAACATTACACTGAAATACTTGAATATTCGGAATAACAATATTGATTTTATTATAAAATCTAATAATCCAAATATTGAAATAATATACTAATTTAAATATTAACATATTGTAAATTATGTATTGTTAATATAAAATGTAATAACTTAAAATATAATAAAATCAAATTAAAGGATCAAATAGCTAATTTTATGTGCTTCGTTTTACTTGTAAATAGGGGAGAAGGAGAAAGATTTATTTAAAATATGCTACAATAATATTTATTAGCAATACAAATTTATTATAACCATAATAGTAGATAATGTTAAATAAAAAAAGGTAGCGTTTTTAACAGGTGTATAAATTAATAAAATTTAACTAAGTTATTATTTAAAATAGAATATTAATATTTTTTAAATCAATATTAGTTAAATATGCCACTAAACGATTGGTAAAAGCGTTTGTATTGCAGTCTAATATTGAAATAGTCATTCTTAATATAGTTACAAATTATAAAAAAGTTCTATTTTTTTTTACCTATTACATAAGAAAATTATTCTTTGTATAGGTATTATTACCTTTAATCACATTAAATTTTGATTATCAACCTGGTAATTATATCAAGATTAGACCATCGGATAACAAATGCAAAAATTTATCTAGTATAGAAATTTAATATTCTAGCCTTATAGCATGAAGAGGTCCAATAACCTTATTATACGTATACTAGATACAAAAGTTATTTGAGGCAAAACCTCCAATAATAAATTTATCTGATATTTTATAATAATCAGATATTACCACCTCGTTTTAAATTAAAATAATTAATTCTTATTAAATATTAATGAATGTAAACCTATACTTGCTCTTGATAATTATCAACTTAGTTATAGAGGTAATAAATCAATATAAAACCTTAAGGATTTAAAAAAATAATAAAATTGATATAATTATATATTATATTAATACTAAGTACATTACTACAGTATTAATTTACAGTCTACCCTCGTTATAACGGACTCCGTTATAGCGGATTCATCGTTACAACGGAGTAATTCTCTAGAACAATTTGAAATTGTTATTATTATAATATATAACGCTATAACAAATATTCATTATAACGGACAGAATTTCTCAGCACGATCACTACGTTATAACGAGGGGTAGACTGTACACTTCAAATATTTATATAATAAACTGATAACAAAAATATAAGTATTGTAAGTTAACAAAATTTACGCTGCGCATTTCATATTGCATTTATATTATAAAATTTAATTTATTAAATGCTTTCTGTTATTATTTTTAATCAAACTATAATTCTTCAAAGCTTAATTTATTATTCTTGAATAAGATTTTTATTATTAATAATTTTAATACAAATTTAAATCTGGTTTAAAATAAACTCAAACTAGAAAATAGAAAAGCATTAGCCGATGCATTTTGCATAAATACTACACTGATTAATTTATGTCTTAATTATACATTTCTTTGATTAGAAGGTGTAAAAGCATTAGTAGATGCACTTTACAATGGAATTATATTGACTTGTACTTTTTATCAAAATTAGATTGGTCATTAATAATCCAATTATTAAAATAAAGCAATAATTTGTATACAGTATAGGCGTAATATAACTTTAAATTATTTAATATAATATTAACAAGAGAAAGCCATGTTAAAATAAGTTAATATGAATGTATAAGGAGGTAGCTTCACCGCTTTGTTTCAATTAACTAATTAATGTCACAGACTTGTATAAAATCAAATTAAAATAAAATTAGATATCCATCTAACTCTCTAAAACATACATATACTTTCTTATTAACAAATTTAACAGCAAAGTCCTAAAAAATGGTAAAAACATACATTCTAAAAAATTTTATTCGATATTTAAATTTAATATGTATTAAAATTTTATTTAAATCTAACTCAAAATAATTTTAATCTGTCTCAATAATTAGATATACATTAGCAGGGATATAATATAATAACAGCATTGCTATAGTCAATTTATTTCAAAATAAGTGGAAGTTTAAAATCCTATTTCTATTTTGAAATTCCAAAATCAGAAAATGTAATTTTTTAATAATAAATATATTATTATCCTACAACAAAAAAAATAGAACCCATCAAATAAAATTCAACATGATGTCAGACTGGATTATTCCTATATAAACATACGTACGTATAATACTTTTATTCATACTGTATATTAAAATTTTTTTGATACCCACAAAATCAAATTGTTATACATAATTATGAGCATGTGCTCTAATTGATGTCATTTGACATATATTAAAAAATTGACCAAAATTGATACAAGTAATGCAACAGGGGCCAGTTGCGCCCCAACCTTCGATTGTCATTACAGTATATGGAGTCTTTGCCTTGAAAATTCCTTACGACATTTTCCGATCGGGCTAATTCGGACAAAACATTGGTTTGTATTTATTTGTGAATCACATTTTGACCTTTATTGATTCAAATAGTTTATTGAATAAACTATTGATTCAATAAATTAAAATGTGTGATTCACATATAAATATAAGCCGATATTTTGGTCTGTTTTGCCCGAATTATCCCGATCGGAAAATGTCGTAAGGTGATTTTCAAGGAGAAGACCCATATAAAACTTTAATCTTCGGATTTACAAACCGGCTTCCGGTTTCTGGTACATAACACTAATGTTACACACTACTGTTACACATTAACTACTGCTTTTGTTCTAATAGCGGATACTGAAATAAATGTATGCATATAATGTGTTTTGTAGTAGTTATACATTAAGGGATAATACGTATGTGGTTTGCAATTACAGTACGAAAGAATCGACGACAATGATTTATTATGAAGTGTAATCGATTCAATTAATGTAGTAATTTGGTCAAGTTATTGAAAAAGGCAGAGATCATTAAAATTCTTAATGATTTGTGTGTTAAGTTCGTGTGTAAGACGCGATTTTACTTTATTGACTAGTATGTGCAATGATTATTAGCTATTTTATTGATATAGGAAATGATATAGCTAATACATCCAATAGGAATAATAAATATATAATATATGATATAAGATCTATCAACTAAAGATATTAATCAATTACGAGCACTTAGAACATTCAATTAGATAATAAAAGTATTAAATACATAAAGAAGTTTTAAACATTTAGTTAATTGTACATCCTACTTCGTGCTTTTTTTTTAACTTCATTTTGCGACAATATCAGCACAAGCAATTCTTGGTGCGGGAGCAGCTATTTAAAAAAAAACAAATTATCATTAATTATTTTAACAACTATTTTTAATGATATCTAATATTTTGAGAAATGAATATCATACGCGAATTAGGAGCGTGAATAACAATGGAGCGACCAATTATTCCATTTGCAGCTTTACTGCTATCTTTCAAAGCAATGAACTTGTCAATATACGTTGCTTTAGCACAACCCCTTGGTGAGCCTTGAAGGCCACCATATTTACCTATCCAAAGTTATATGAAATTAATAATTGTCAATTCAAAAAATATTAGTAATTTAAAATATATTACCACTTAAATCACCAACTTCACATTTTTTAGGTACATTGGGATCGCATACGTATCCTGATACACCAACACCTAATGAAGCGGAACAAGACAAATTTAAATAAGAATTCGTTTTATCGAAAAAAAAACAAATTTTATACAGAAATTTAATAAATTTTATTTTATTACCAGTAGGATCTAAGTGACCACCTGTTGAAGCACAGGAACCGGTAGAATTTATTGCAAATTGATGAATATGGTAAGGGTACTTTCCGGTAGTATCGTTCAAGCCCGACCTGATATCAACATTAACGTGGACTCCACGACCTTTTCTAGTAAAGGTAATGAGTCCTTTAATTCCCTGGTATTCTCCAGTGAAGAAGGCTACAGCCATGTTTGCATCTTTGCATTGAACAGTGTTTAGGATATAAAAGATAATAACAAGTAAAAGAATTTCATTATGCCGAGTTTTATTTAAGTTTATTGGAAAAAACAAAGCAAAAAGTTCTTCAGAATTGTTTATTGGAAAAAGAACAAAAGTAAAAAAAGCTCGTCTTCAGAGTAGATACAATATATGTATTAGCGTTATCATAATTAATTCAAACCGGTATTGGTGCAAATAAACACTTGAGGAAATTAATGTTAGTGCAAATCGAAATTACACTATATTATTATTTTGAGTTAGCCACATGAACGAAATAGCAACTACTACTTTCGTTATAAATCTAACTGTAATAAAGTTTATTGTATATTTAGATAAAAAAAAAAAAAAAAATTATAAGCATTTTTATATTTTGAATAATTCCTATATAGTGACCTTAGCGTTAATCGATCTTCGGCCTAGCGTATAGTTTACATCAAAAATTACTGAATTGCGGTATTTTTGCAGCTGATGGTAAAATTAATTATCCGACATTTCATATGATCATGTGAAATTATTTTTTCATGAAATTGCGTAATCAGTTTTGCAAAATATCAGAAAAACTTTACATGATCATATTAACTATCGGATAATGTATACTTATCTGTAGTGTTCCGCAAAAAAAGAACCGGTTGGAACCGGCATTTTTAGTAGGCATAAAAATAGTATTTCACTAAAGATGCCCGAACTAAAAATTGTATGTATGATAATGTGGAAAACTCCACACTAGAAAAAGGCTTCACTTTGTATCTCCCGCATGCCTGCCATCAGTAGTAAATCTACAAAGTCACCGGATCCAGACCCGGAACCGAACCGGAACCGAAAACTTTGAAGAACTTTGAAGGCTTGCTACTGGTGACAGGCACATGGAAAATACAAATTGAAGCCCATTTATGGTGTAATTTTTCCTGCACTGTTATAT